>JAYESA010000003.1:172341233-172516233 GCA_036927795.1 Iris macrosiphon
CCTAGCAACATGATCGTCTCTGACACAGAATCCTGACAACGAGAATTTTTTGAGTGCCTCAAAAGACGTGAATACACTAATCGGCAGAAGTCTCACGTCAACACAGAACTCCACAATCGATGGATGTGCCAATATCTCAACAAGCACCTAGGTGACAACCTGGCCCGCTCACGGTTACAGCTGCACCCTATTAAGGAGGCACACGTGGCACCCTCTAGCATCCATGCGGCCCAATATATGCGTGCCCAAGGATGACTATATATACCTGGGTAGCCTACCCACAAAGGAGAGACATGGGTCGGCCAACACAGAGAGAGCATACCGAGACGAGCAAAGAGATAACATAAGCTTCTCCACCCTGCATCGGATCGTCAACGGAGTAAAGGAGCCGCCACAGCACTCATTGTCCATCGTCACACCCCAGATCAAAATATTGTACTTAGATAATTAATTTTAGGATTCTTTGTACTCTTTTGTTCCTTAAATACAAAGTTTGCAAGAACACATTTTATGGCGAACATTTGGGTCTCAAGGTGCATTCTTGAGCTCCATCTATTATTGATGCTCTTAAAGGCTCATCCCAATTTATTGATTATAGATTCAGAATGTAGGAGCTCATTTGTAGAATAGTAAAGTTTAATTGGAGTTTCATGATGATCTCATTTCAACCACAAGAGCTATAAATTCGGCATCAGAATTTCTACATTAAGAATATAGGAACTTATTTTGTAGAATAGTAAATTTTGATTATAAATTTTGGCCTAAAGACGCATTTCTTGAGCTCCATCTATTATTGTTGCTATAAGGTCGTGTGAAAGTTTTTTTTTTTATTTCTCTTTGATAAAAACAAAATGCGTATGCTTTTAAATTTTGTGCTTGTAATTGTTTGTTTGTTGAAAGTTATTTTTAATATTTGAATATGTAATATTTTATAACTTGAAAGTTATCATATTCACATTTTCAGTATTTAAAAGGTTATGAAAGAGATAGTAAAATAAAAAGTGTATTATAACAATAAAAAAATAATTAACTTAAATATTATATATTCATAGTTTTAGTAATTACTAATTAGCTAATGTCATCATAGCCCGCTTCGAACATCATTTGCAGGATAGATTCTTGATTATGATTTTGGAGGAGATCTTCCAATTCAATTCGCTAAAGGTATGTATTATTACAAGGTCAAAAATTTGTGAAAAATAAATTAATTTTACATAATTATTTTTATAGAATTATTTTTTATAGAATTTTAAAAACTTTCATAAAAAACTTAATTTGGTATTTGATTGTCATTATTTTTCACGAAAATATCATTTTTCATGTAGAATGATGTTTTCCTATGGGTTGGACGGACAAGTTCTATTTTCTACCATTTTTAAGAAAAATATAAAAAAAAATAGTTTTTAAGAAAATAATTCTATAAAAAATATAAGCTATTAAATACTAAAATTAATGGACAATTTATGATGGATATATTTTTAATGAAAAAAAAAACCATATAATGGGATAGTATAAAGCTGTCTATATTTGATCTTCAACATACCTACATTTGTTGGAACCTTTACTCCAGAGTCCAGTCTTGTAGTTATTAATTTATGACCCGCGTAAGTGGAAGCCACCATGTCTAGATCACTAGATGATCAGTCTGAGAACTCAGTGAAAGTCTAGATTTGTAACCTTCTGGGGAGCACCAATATACGATTTTCGTGGTAAAAGATCGTAATGTTGTACATGGCTCGAAAAAGTCTTGTTGGTCTTCAATTTATACGGAAAGATTATTTAGAAACTATGTAATCGTGACGGAAAATCACTTTAGATATATATAAGCAGCATTGGCTATTCTCTCCTTTATTTTCACGCTTAACAAATAAATACATGTTTATGTTTACATGTTGTGTTGCTAAATGTTATCTAGCAAGAATCACAAACGATAATGAAAGATAAGTGACAACATTGTTTTAATCTGTTGTAAAAGAATGTTGATTATGTTAGATTGTTTTAACAAAAAAATGGAACTGTTGTGTCGTCATTTATGGTAAGTCTCTAAAATGGACATCAAGTATTACGAGTTACGGTTCGAAAAAATATTGTAAGATAAATGAAAAGTTCCTAAATTAGACAGCAAACCCCCTGGATTGGGCATTGGTCTTACGAGCTACGACTCGAGATAATGTGACAAGACAAATGAGAATTGTGGCATATTTATTTAAGTTTTATATTGTCATGGATAATATATTTTTTTATAGCGAAGTATGCATGTATGGTCAAGGACAACTTGTGTATAATGTTTAGTTCCGGAAACGGTACTTCGAGGCCTCGGAACTGCTTTGTCCTAGGGAGAACATGATGGTGTTGACGTACACCAGAAGTTCGGGACCTTCAGTGAAGCTGATTTTCTACACCGCAAGGGATGTCGTAATTCCAGTATAGTTGAGGTGGCTCGTGGCCAATGACCTTCATATAGACAGACTGCATGATAATAATATCTTGTGCAGGAAAAAGAATACTAATGATGTCTGATACATGCAGAATAAGTTATTACTCATTTACAGAAAAAGCTAAATGACCATGGATAAGAATCACCAAATGGTGATAATATATTTGTTTTAAATTATTTTCAGATATAAATTGTTGATTGACCCTGAGGCAATATAACAATATCACATTTAATATTGTTTCTATTACAAGATTACTGTGTTGATTTAGGTGAGTCGGACTATCACCGCTCACTAGTATACGTCAATATACTTATACGTCCAGCTTTGCACGTAGCCTGGATTATTTTGAAGCATCGAATAATTGATTCGGCGAGTAGAAGCTCTTCTTGTAAAAATGGTGCCTTCTGTTATAAAGGGCATATATAATGTATGGAATATTGTAAATCGTTTGTACTAGTGAGTTGTAAGCAAGTCGACAAGTTCAATATAAGTCAAGTTTGACATGTTTGGACTATTGAGAGCATTTGTATTCCGCTATAAGGCTTTCTATTCAGCTGCATATATCAATAAAAAGAGAGATATTCCTATATATTTTGTTGTGACTTCAATTTATCTGTATTTTTTCTGTAATGTCGTTATTGTTTATTTTACGTTGTACAAGTGCAATATAAACTTGTACGACAACACGTCTAGTTTTTACTTTTAAATCCTTCGAAATTGGAATATGACAAAAGATGAATTTGTAAGTCTGTAAGTCTCGACATTTGTTTAGGGAATTGCAGGACTGATTCAGAGTTTTTGGGTATCCAGGACAAAAATTAAAAATATGCACCCTCTCTCTCTCTCTCTCTCTCTCTCTCTATATATATATATATATATATATATATATATATATATATGGGAGCGGATCCGGAGCCCCGCGAGAGCCTCGTCGCTCTCCATCGTTGGATCGCACGGACCACACGATCCAATGGTGCAGGGGACGGGACTTTATATATATATATATATATATATATATATATATATATATATATATATATATATATATATATATATATATATATATATATATAAAATGTCAAAAGTAGGCTTCAATGTAAAGATTTTATTTTCAAAAATATCATTTACTATATTTACTAATTAAAAAGATTAATTAAAATTAATAGGGGTATCTAGGTAAATACAATAGTTGTTCTTTTGGTATTCCTAATTATAATAGTTCTTAAATGATTGAGTATCTAAAAAGGAGGCATTAAAAATGAACTTTTTTTAGCATAATTCATTTATTAAAAAATGAATAAATTTTGACTGCAAGTGTCTTTTCATCTTTCTAATAATAAATACATGCAATGCACATGCATATATGCTAGTATATATATAACTAAAAGGATTTTAAAGAAAAATAACACCAGACCAGTAAACTTTTAACCCATATCTTTTTACATAAAAGAAGTATGTGAAACCCAACTTTGCATAGTTAGCCATTGTATTATGTCATATGAACAAAATTATTTAAAAAACTACAAAAAGTTATATGTGTAAAAAGAAAATTCCCAACCGCACACATATCTTTTTGGACCAATCTTCCTCTTTGAGTAACTCTCGGAAGCTACAATATCTTTCCTACGATTATTGTTGCACAATGACCTCCTCATCATGATCCTGGAACAAAAGACAGAACCAGAAATTCGAATTGGAATATATATGAGTGAGCTATATATAGAGTGACTGATATTAAAAAAAAAAAAAAAAATTCAAAATCAAAATAGACAAGAGCCCATGCCATGCCATCCCATACATGGTTCCATCTATGCTTTGAAGTATCTACCGAATTTGCTATATAAAAGTTGGAACAATTTTTTTATTTATTTTTTAATCTCTCACAATCCTGACCAAATATTCGGAACCCCCAAAATCCTACTTCACTCCTTTCTGAAAAAAGAAAAAAGAAAAAAAACTATATCGGTAGACTGTAGCCTAAAATTCAAACTGTAAAGAAATTCTAACCCTTTAATAATTTTTTAAACACCCAGACTCTAGCCCAAATTATATTTGGGACAAACAGACTTCTTTTTTATAAACTTGAACCAACTTAGCAATAGTAAAAAAAATGTGTTATTTAAACATAAATTAGCCTAACATAAGAAAATAATAAGACTAGAAAAAATATGAATCCTAGGGCAAAAAAATGATGATCTAAACTACTACATAATAAGAAAAGTTAAACTTCATCGTGAAATTTTTCTTTCTAAATATATCCTTACATATAACTAATTAAAATTGTTCATTAAAGTTAATAGGGACAACTAGATAATTACGAAATCCGTTTTGTGATTTTTCTAAATAATCTTATATACTAAATTTTATATATATAAAGATTAAGGGACTGTATTTTAGTCTTCCTAAATAATTTTAATAAAAATTAAAATAATTATAACCAATTGGGCTTCGAGTTGAATAAAGATATAAGATCAAGGACCTGCTAAATTCTTGGTTATCCACCTATGAAACATCTGATCTCTTTGCTATGGGTGCTTTTATCACTTGGCAGATCTGGAGAACGAGACGCAGTATGATCTTTAAAAACATTGATGCCTGTACGTATCCCCAAGATACTATCAACGTATTCCAATTTTCACAATTCTTATGGTGGTAATGACTTCATCGAAGAGGAAAAGCTGCAACTGATTATAGAAAATATGTCAAAGCCAGAGAATTGACAACCTCCACCTCTTGATACTTTAAAAATTCATCGAAATTGCTTGCTTTTGAACTAGGCATAGAACTATCCAAAAAAAAAAACTTCAATTGAAGGGGATGCTCTATCGTTTATTAGAATATGCTTCCTGGTGAAGAGGATATAATACGTCAATCAAATAAATGAAAGAAATAATATGTTTCCGTGACTTGATCTACCGATTTTTCACTCGATAATTACAAGAGTCATTCGAATTCGATAAATATATGTATATATAATCAATAAAATACGTGTACGTAACAGAAGCAAACATAATCAAGGGTCTCTGCTACCATCGTATATCATATACTAATAAAGTAAGTGCTTGTTCTGTCGCAAGCAACATAGAGAGCAGTACCTATAATAGTTAATTCAAACAAACTACCATGGCCATTGATTCATTAAACTCTCTTGGAAGTGGCTCTCACCAAGTTTGCCACACTGTTCATTAAAAAAAACAAGAAATAGTTTGGTGCACAGTTACTAAGGAAGTAGCAAAAGTATGTCAAGTCTCTCTCTCTCTCTCTCTCTCTCTCTCTCTCTCGAGTTTTGACTTGAAAACATACATTCATATTGCCCAAAGATTACCAATTTGTTTTCATCATGACATGGAGCAATTTGTGTTTGCAAGCCCATAAAATAAATGGGTGCCTACAAATGGAACAAAGGAACACCCTTCCTTGACCAATGCAGCCCTTCTTCCAAACTTTTTAAGGAAATCCATGCAGCTTCTTCCCTTCTGCCCCTCTGCCACATTTACTGCTATCATAACTCACTATCTATCCCTCTCAAAAGAATTTATAACAAAAAGGGACAACACAGGAGGAGCACATGTTCTAAAACCCAGTGGATCACATCCCCTTTCTAAGTGCTCTCTAACCTAACTAATAGTAAAACCAAGGGTCTTTTCCATTCTAGTCCCTTGCATGTATCAAGACTTTTAAATCTTATTATTTGCTTGAATAATTATATACTAATTCCTGTCGGTGACACGATTTTTAACATGGTACCAAATAACCAAATTTCGAATCCCGACTTTCGACCCGAAAGAACAAGTTGTATAATACCAACCATTACCAACACTTCAGAGTTCGCATACAAGTGACAGAGGCTTTAACATATGGAATCAAAATTGTACCGTTTATTGAATTTAGTTATCGGTCTATGAAATCAGTACATTTATACAGGTAGGTATTTTAACAAAATCACTAATAAAAAAGAAACTTCAACATTCTTTTACAGTTTTGCATCACCCAGACTCCTTTATTATTCCTTCTCCTCCTTTTCGTCCGTCCGCTACTTGCACGGATGAACAAACTTGCGGAATCATTATGTACTCTTCTTTTCACACTAATAACTCTAGGGTTGGATTAACCTATATAAAAAATAGATTTAGGAAATCTTACCAGGATTTAAAAGTGCTTATCATGGTTGCTCCTGCTCATTTCTTTGAATTGTTTTTGAAAGCCAGTTCAAATTTTAAGACAGTTTTTGTAAACAATTGAGAGGAGGATATCAAAAGTTTTTTTTTTTTTTTTTCACTTTCTTAAAGACCAGCATCTAGGAGTTGTTTGGTCTGCGGGTTTGGAGCGCAAAAGTAGACAAGTTCGAATTTTGGATCATTTTATATGTTTGGTTGAAAAATTTGCAGACAAAGTTTACTGTGATTTGAGATGGACAATAAATCTCATCTGCCACGAAATTAGAGTTTTAATATCGATTTTTTTTCTTAGAAGTAGAGCACAAAAGTGGAAAAATCTTTTATACTTCGCGAGTTTGGTTAGAGGACTACTTCTTCTTTACTTCAACAAAAAAGAAAAAAAAGATTTAGAGAAATTTGGAGTTGCCTTCCACTTTTTTTATCCCAATTCAAGGTGCAGCATATACAATTACAGTAATGTAAAAAAAACACACATATTTATTGTCCTTTATATATATATAGCCCATTAGCCTTTATACCATTATAAATTTTCCGTTATCTTTACTTAAATCCAAGGGATTGGTTATACTCTATATATTATCCTCTTTTGTTGATAGAGAACACAGTAAAAAATTAAAGAAAAACTCTATTGTTTTCCATCTCCTAAATTCCAGAATGTCTTCATCCGAAGTCTTCGTCCGGTAATCTCTCTTTTCACTAATATTTTTTTTTCAATCTTCTTCTGTACAAAGCTAAGTTCAGATCATTCTTCCGAAACCGTGTGCGGTGACGGAAAGACGGTAGGAAGGAATTTTACCACTAAGAGAATTCGAGATGATGTCTGCACATAAGTCTCGAATAAACTCTTAGGACAGTGCTTCGTGCGCGACTTTCTCGTAGACCGATAAATCTAACTCATTGTTATTTTAATTTTCATGAATCGAAGGTAATATTTTTCAACAATCTAAGAGTTTAATCGAATTATTAGTCATATAAAGTTTTATTGTTATATTATTCATGTGTTGTTTGATAGAATAATATAGGCCATATATAGGCTCACAATCAATCTAATATGAATTTTTTTACTCATGCATATTTTTTTTGAATGCTAATCACAAACTGAGTACAGAGTTGTGTAAAATACATATTAGTAATTTAGTACTAAGAATTGAACCTGAATGTGTGGAAATATCTCTATTGGAATTTCAAACACCATAAAGTTCCCTATGATGGCATGCATATACTTTTTAAATATGTTGTATGCATCGGAGTCTCGGACACCGGAAATCAACAACTGGTAAACATGTTAACTCGGTGTATGTTAAATTAGTATTCAGGTGTCTCTGTGTCATCCCCCTGATTTTCAAAGAATTTTAAATTGGATTTTTTTAAATTTTCTGGAATTTTCTTGGATTTTTCTGGAATTAAATTCATGTTCTTTAATTATTAAAAGATTTTTAAATGTTAATAATTAATATTAAAATATTATGAAAATAATCTTTTATGGTGTAAAATAGAAAACCAGACATAGGGTAATTTTCCGGGAATTTATTGGACCCCGGATGGATTTTAAAAGCCCTAAATACTAATTAAATTATTAAACCAATTTAAAACCCAAATAAACCGGGTTTATTTAACCAAACCAACCCAAATTAAACCGACCCGGACCGGCCGGTCCCAAACCCTTAGCGGGTCGGATCCGGGTCAGACCCGACCCGACCCGCCTTAAACCCTAACCCCCAATTCCTTTCTTCTTCCTCTTCTTCGGCGGCCGTTCAGCCGCCGTGGCCGCCGGCGACGCTTCTCCTTTGGCTTCCCTGAAACCCCCGAGCTCTTCCCCTTCCTCTTCCGTAACCCGTCGGCCGGCCCGCTCCCTTCCACTTCCGGCAACCTCCGCCGATCCCACTCCCTCGACCGCCTATAAAAACCCGCAGCCTCCCCGCCGGATCCCCTAGCATCCTCCCCGACCACGCCGCCGTGCTCAGCCGCTCACCTCGCCGTCGCCGACGAGACCGGCCTCCCTCCGCCCAGCACCTCCTCTCCTCCAGCGCCGCCCGACTCCACAGCGTTCACAGCAGCCCGACCCCGACCCAGTGAGCTCCGCCTCCTGCCGTCCGAGAACCGTCCGCCTCGCCGCCAACCTCCGACGACCCCAGGGCCTAGCCGCGGCGCCGCCAAGTGTCGGACACTGACACAGAAGCCACAGGAGCCTCGGACACGGACACAGAGAGATTGACACAGGAACAGTAAACTCAAATTTCTGTGTCGGACACAGTGTCCAGGACACAGGACACGATTTTGCCTTGGTTTTCAGACCCACTTCAGGTATTCATAACTTTTTGCTCGTAGCTCGGATTTCAATTCCGTGAATTGTATCGCGTAGCCTGTATGACCCTCTCGGTGCCCGGACAAACCGCTCGGGGCATCGCGTCCTATGGTGATCGCACACCGCGATCCAAAAACAGGAAAAACTAAACCCTGTTTCACCCCGGAATCGAGTACGCCCCGCCAAACGGGACGACTTGGTCGTGTACGGTCTTTACCGACACGTGCGCATCGTTGATACGGACGTGCGAGATTTTGCAGAAGCTGATTCGGATGTGCGTGCACACCGGAATCAGTGCGTATCCGCGAACATCGCCCCGTATCCGACCATTCTGTTTCTCGCTGTAACTTAGTGTACACACGTCAGATCGAGACAAAACTTACGCCATCGGACTCGTAGCAATACGATGGTCCTGTGGGTCAAGTTTGGTTCGATTCTGAGAATATTGACAAAATTGCGTGTCGTGGGCCCCACAGGCTCCACCCGACGGGCGATTTTGAGAACGGCTCATCGGAATCCAATTCTGGAAGTTCCGTTGGGTTCGTATCATCGTTCCTGACCTGTTGACACTAAGTTGGACTATTTTTGAGACCTTTGACCCTGACGCGTTTTTCGGTGCAAAGCGGCCCACATCTGGACCCCGCCTTGACCCGAAAATGACGATTTTGCCCTTGTCTCCAAATTGGACTCAAGGACAGGCGTTCCTAGCTGATTAATATTTTCTGGATCTGTTGGTGATGTTTGTTTCAGCAACCGGAGTACTGCTTGGAAATCCAGTTGAAGCTCGAGCTATAATTGAAACAGGAAACCCAGGCAAGTGTACCTTGCCATAAATTGCAGTTTATTGATTCTCTATTGCTTTAATTTCTGTGACTGTTGTACCTGCCCTATCAAGTACTTTATACCCAGGACACTTGACACAAAGCATGATATAGAATCTTTCTGATTATTCAAGGAGGATCTGTATAGGATATAGATTTCATAACTTGAGCTTTATTTCTTAGATCTTAATAAAGGACTGATTGCATTAGTTTAATCTTGCGTAAACATGAACATTGAGAACTGTGACATGAGATTTCATTGGGTGGCGAGAGTATTACCATATCAAGGCTGATTATTTTATATATATCTGGTTATCTGGAAGTGTCCTAGTCTCTGACACAGAGCTTTGGCACCTGTACTGGCCCTTCGAGAAAACACTGCTATGGTTTCTTGTCACTGATCCTGTAGTAGTCTCAGCCTGAAGTATGATTAATAACTCTCATCTTGCATGATCACTTAGCTGGTTAGTTACTTACCCTGTTATTTCTCTATTTCTGCACTGCATTATATTTGGCTTGTATTTTCTGTACCTTGCTATGTCCCCTGAGGACCTGGAATGGATTATGTTCCCAGATTTAGCAGACGAGATCTACCCAGAGGTGTACGGAACATGAGCATTACTCGGAGCAGTACCCGAACCTGAAGACGAGGTGATCGCTGAGGGCTTCTCCTGAACAATTGCTGCGCCATGCTCAGTCTTATGGCAATTAGACTATTTCCTGTTTAACTGAACTCTTTATTTTCCTGATAATTGAACTTGTGTAAACAGACTTATTATCGGGTGGTTTCCCGATTTCTTTCAATACTTGTAACTGGATGTTGTTGTTTATTTCTTTTGCTGATATTGCTATCTTTATTCTGTGGATGAGAATAGTAAAACCCTGACTGATGTAATACAGCTTAAGTATGCCCGATGGATCCATTAAATTGGATTTGTCCATCGGTGCGTACTGCTGGCCATTGCCACGTGTCCAGTCCCTCGGTATTTTGGGACTGGGGCGTGACATGGTTTTTGTGGTGGCCCATGCAGGTCTACGACTAAATTGTTCGGTTTCAACTTAGGGACCGAACAGACCTGCAATAAGAATAGGATAAGTTTTAGGATCTCATCCACTTGCTTGAATCGTTTTTGATATCTGTATCGTATTCAAACTAATTTTTAACTTGCATCTTGCCTTGACTCCTGTGCACCTCTTATAGTTTATTGTTGATGCAGAGTAATGGATTCACGAGAAAACGACGAAACTCCAGCAAGAACACCAATAGGTGATGCAGCCACCTACGGAGAAGACGATGTGACGCTATTGAGTGGAGATTCCTCTACTCACCGAAGCAGACAAGCAGATCCGCAATCTTCCCGATTTCGGCGTGATGATATTCCACCTCCGCCCCAGTTCCCTCCACAGATGCCTGTCTTTCCACCAGGGCAAGTAATGGACGGACAGCAGATGTTCCAGATGTTCTACGCAATGATGCAAGCCCAGCAACAAATCCAAACTGAGGCCCATCGTCGCGAAGCTGAGTACTTGAGGAACAGTCTAGTAAATGCACTGGAGCAGGCCAACCTACCAGCTAGACGGCAACCGATGGGCTCTATCACAGACTTTCGCCAGCTGAAGCCCCGTACTTTCTCTGGCAAAGAAGGACCAACAGAAGTTCATGAATGGCTCACCAATATTCGACATCAATTAGAAGCAGCTGAACTACCAAGAGAACGTTGGATGACCGCCGTCAGAATGCAATTGACGGACAATGCTCATCACTGGTGGCTATCCGAAGAGACCAGGCTCGGACCAGACCGAGTTACTTGGGAAGAGTTCTCCAGACTCTTCCAGGAGATGTACATACCGGCTATCGCTCGATCTGAACTTCGGGACAAGTTCAACCGCCTCACTCAGGATGCTATGACGGTGGAAGAGTACAACGCCGAGTTCATTCGTCTGAGTCGCTTCGCTCCTACATTAATTCCGACAGAAGAAGAGAAGGCCGAAAAGTTTTTCGACGGACTCAACATAGAGCTACAGAAACTGATTGGATCCGTCGTACCAACTTCGTACTCGAACGTCCTTGCTGCAGCCCGACGCATGGAGCGCGTCACCCGGAGAGAAACTAGTCTGAAGCGGCCTTCCCCATCAGCAACATCCAAAGCACCACAAGAAGAAGCTGCAAAGAGAACTCACCAATAGCAGAAAGCAGCTACATCACAAGTGATAGTCCTTACTACTTGTCACTACTGTGGCAAAGCAGGCCATATCGCCAAGGAATGCCGACGCAGATTAGGGCTGTGTTTAGCATGCGGATCCCGTCAGCATTCGGTAAGGGATTGCACTCAACGTGGAGAAGGAGCACCAATGACGAACCAACAAGCTCTACCAGCACCAGCAGGACATCAACCAAGGCCACCCTTGGCACTTCAAGCAGCACACTACCAGCAAGCCCAGCAACAGCAGAGAGCACCACCTCAAGGACGCGGCCAAGCTTTTGTAATGACTGTGGGAGACGCGCAGAACCACGGAGCTGCTAATGCGAGTAAGTCTTTATAGTTGTTCCGTTTCTAGCATTGTTTAGTTCGTGCCTGCTGGTTCGTGACCCCAGACTTGACCTGATAAACTTAACCTAATAACTTTAAACCTGTTAATAATTGATAACCTAAGTGTTAACCTAGTAATTTTGAACTTGATAATAACCTAGAAATGTTAATCTGATAATTTTTGAAAGATAAACCTGGTTTTCTAAAACTGTAATTTTCTAGATTTCCCACATTTGGGAAATTGCATAACTTTTAATGCTTAGAAAAATAATTTTTTCTAGGTGCTCCTTAATTTTGATGTGCTTCGAACAATGGTTACAACCGTGTCATCTTTGTTGACCGGTTAATCTTTGATTGCGAGGACGCAATCCTCTTAAGGGGGGTATAATGTAATCCTCCTGATTTTCAAAGAATTTTAAATTGGATTTTTCTAAATTTTCTGGAATTTTCTTGGATTTTTCTGGAATTAAATTCATGTTCTTTAATTATTAAAGGATTTTTAAATGTTAATAATTAATATTAAAATATTATGAAAATAATCTTTTATGGTGTAAAATAGAAAACCAGACATAGGGTAATTTTCCGGGAATTTATTGGACCCGGATGGATTTTAAAAGCCCTAAATACTAATTAAATTATTAAACCAATTTAAAACCCAAATAAACCGGGTTTATTTAACCAAACCAACCCAAATTAAACCGACCCGGACCGGCCGGTCTGACCGAACCGGCCCAAACCCTTAGCGGGTCGGATCCGGGTCAGACCCGACCCGCCAGTGCCCGACCCGACCCGCCTTAAACCCTAACCCCCAATTCCTTTCTTCTTCCTCTTCTCCGGCGGCCGTTCAGCCGCCGTGGCCGCCGGCGACGCTTCTCCTTCGGCTTCCCTGAAACCCCCGAGCTCTTTCCCTTCCTCTTCCGTAACCCGTCGGCCGACCCGCTCCCTTCCACTTCCGGCAACCTCCGCCGATCCCACTCCCTCGACCGCCTATAAAAACCCGCAGCCTCCCCGCCGGATCCCCTAGCATCCTCCCCGACCACGCCGCCGTGCTCAGCCGCTCACCTCGCCGTCGCCGACGAGACCGGCCTCCCTCCGCCCAGCACCTCCTCTCCTCCAGCGCCGCCCGACTCCACAGCGTTCACAGCAGCCCGACCCCGACCCAGTGAGCTCCGCCTCCTGCCGTCCGAGAACCGTCCGCCTCGCCGCCAACCTCCGACGACCCCAGGGCCTAGCCGCGGCGCCGCCAAGTATCGGACACTGACACAGAAGCCACAGGAGCCTCGGACACGGACACAGAGAGATCGACACAGGAACAGTAAACTCTAATTTCTGTGTCGGACACAGTGTCCAGGACACAGGACACTATTTTGCCTTGGTTTTCAGACCCACTTCAGGTATTCATAACTTTTTGCTCGTAGCTCGGATTTCAATTCCGTGAATTGTATCGCGTAGCCTGTATGACCCTCTCGGTGCCCGGACAAACCGGTCGGGGCATCGCGTCCTGTGGTGATCGCACACCGCGATCCAAAAACAGGAAAAACTAAACCCTGTTTCACCCCGGAATCGAGTACGCCCCGCCAAACGGGACGACTTGGTCGTGTGCGGTCTTTACCGACACGTGCGCATCGTTGATACGGACGTGCGGGATTTCGCAGAAGCTGATTCGGATGTGCGTGCACACCGGAATCAGTGCGTATCCGCGGACATCGCCCCGTATCCGACCATTCTGTTTCTCGCTGTAACTTAGTGTACACACGTCAGATCGAGACGAAACTTACGCCATCGGACTCGTAGCAATACGATGGTCCTGTGGGTCAAGTTTGGTTCGATTCTGAGAACGTTGACAAAATTGCGTGTCGTGGGCCCCACAGGCTCCACCCGACGGGCGATTTTGAGAACGGCTCATCGGAATCCAATTCTGGAAGTTCCGTTGGGTTCGTATCATCGTTCCTGACATGTTGACACTAAGTTGGACTGTTTTTGAGACCTTTGACCCTGACGCGTTTTTCGGTGCAAAGCGGCCCACATCTGGACTCCGCCTTGACCCGAAAATGACGATTTTGCCCTTGTCTCCAAATTGGACTCAAGGACAGGCGTTCCTAGCTGATTAATATTTTTGGATCTGTTGGTGATGTTTGTTTCAGCAACCGGAGTACTGCTTGGAAATCTAGTTGAAGCTCGAGCTATAATTGAAACAGGAAACCCAGGCAAGTGTACCTTGCCATAAATTGCAGTTTATTGATTCTCTATTGCTTTAATTTTTGTGACTGTTGTACCTGCCCTATCAAGTACTTTATACCCAGGACACTTGACACAAAGCATGATATAGAATCTTTCTGATTATTCAAGGAGGATCTGTATAGGATATATATTTCATAACTTGAGCTTTATTTCTTAGATCTTAATAAAGGACTGATTGCATTAGTTTAATCTTGCGTAAACATGAACATTGAGAACTGTGACGTGAGATTTCATTGGGTGGCGAGAGTATTACCATATCAAGGCTGATTATTTTATATATATCTGGTTATCTGGAAGTGTCCTAGTCTCTGACACAGAGCTTTGGCACCTGTACTGGCCCTTCGAGAAAACACTGCTATGGTTTCTTGTCACTGATCCTGTAGTAGTCTCAGCCTGAAGTATGATTAATAACTCTCATCTTGCATGATCACTTAGCTGGTTAGTTACTTACCCTGTTATTTCTCTATTTCTGCACTGCATTATATTTGGCTTGTATTTTCTGTACCTTGCTATGTCCCCTGAGGACCTGGAATGGATTATGTCCCCAGATTTAGCAGACGAGATCTACCCAGAGGTGTACGGAACAGGAGCATTACTCGGAGCAGTACCCGAACCTGAAGACGAGGTGATCGCTGAGGACTTCTCCTGAACAATTGCTGCGCCATGCTCAGTCTTATGGAAATTAGACTATTTCCTGTTTAACTGAACTCTTTATTTTCCTGATAATTGAACTTGTGTAAACAGACTTATTATCGGGTGGTTTCCCGATTTCTTTCAATACTTGTAACTGGATGTTGTTGTTTATTTTTTTTACTGATATTGCTATATTTATTCTGTGGATGAGAATAGTAAAACCCTGACTGATGTAATACAGCTTAAGTATGCCCGATGGATCCATTAAATTGGATTTGTCCATCGGTGCGTACTGCTGGCCATTGCCACGTGTCCAGTCCCTCGGTATTTTGGGACTGGGGCGTGACATGGTTTTTGTGGTGGCCCATGCAGGTCTACGACTAAATTGTTCGGTTTCAACTTAGGGACCGAACAGACCTGCAATAAGAATAGGATAAGTTTTAGGATCTCATCCACTTGCTTGAATCGTTTTTGATATCTGTATCGTATTCAAACTAATTTTTAACTTGCATCTTGCCTTGACTCCTGTGCACCTCTTATAGTTTATTGTTGATGCAGAGTAATGGATTCACGAGAAAACGACGGAACTCCAGCAAGAACACCAATAGGTGATGCAGCCACCTACGGAGAAGACGATGTGACGCTATTGAGTGGAGATCCCTCTACTCACCGAAGCAGACGAGCAGATCCGCAATCTTCCCGATTTCGGCGTGATGATATTCCACCTCCGCCCCAGTTCCCTCCACAGATGCCTGTCTTTCCACCAGGGCAAGTAATGGACGGACAACAGATGTTCCAGATGTTCTACGCAATGATGCAAGCCCAGCAACAAATCCAAACTGAGGCCCATCGTCGCGAAGCTGAGTACTTGAGGAACAGTCTAGTAAATGCACTGGAGCAGGCCAACCTACCAGCTAGACGGCAACCGATGGGCTCTATCACAGACTTTCGCCAGCTGAAGCCCCGTACTTTCTCTGGCAAAGAAGGACCAACAGAAGTTCATGAATGGCTCACCAATATTCGACATCAATTAGAAGCAGCTGAACTACCAAGAGAACGTTGGATGACCGCCGTCAGAATGCAATTGACGGACAATGCTCATCACTGGTGGCTATCCGAAGAGACCAGGCTCGGACCAGACCGAGTTACTTGGGAAGAGTTCTCCAGACTCTTCCAGGAGATGTACATACCGGCTATCGCTCGATCTGAACTTCGGGACAAGTTCAACCGCCTCACTCAGGATGCTATGACGGTGGAAGAGTATAACGCCGAGTTCATTCGTCTGAGTCGCTTCGCTCCTACATTAATTCCGACAGAAGAAGAGAAGGCCGAAAAGTTTTTCGACGGACTCAACATAGAGCTACAGAAACTGATTGGATCTGTCGCACCAACTTCGTACTCGGACGTCCTTGCTGCAGCCCGACGCATGGAGCGCGTCACCCGGAAAAAAACTAGTCTGAAGCGGCCTTCCCCATCAGCAACATCCAAAGCACCACAAGAAGAAGCTGCAAAGAGAACTCACCAACAGCAGAAAGCAGCTACATCACAAGTGATAGTCCTTACTACTTGTCACTACTGTGGCAAAGCAGGCCATATCGCCAAGGAATGCCGACGCAGATTAGGGCTATGTTTAGCATGCGGATCCCGTCAGCATTCGGTAAGGGATTGCACTCAACGTGGAGAAGGAGCACCAATGGCGAACCAACAAGCTCTACCAGCACCAGCAGGACATCAACCAAGGTCACCCTTGGCACTTCAAGCAGCACACTACCAGCAAGCCCAGCAACAGCAGAGAGCACCACCTCAAAAAACTACGCCCCAATTCACCCCGGAACTGGGTACGCCCCGCCAAACGGGACGACTTGGTCGCGCGCGGTCTTCACAGATACGTGCGCGTCGTCGATACGGACGTGTGAGATTTCGCGGAAGTCGATTCGGGCGTGCGTGCACACCGGGATCAACGCATATCCGCGGACATCGCCCGTATCCGACTTTTCTGTATTTCGACCTATCTTTGTGTACACATGTCGGATTGAAACGAAACTTGCGCCATCGGACTCGTAGCGATACGATAGTCCTGTGATCCAAGTTTGGTCCGATTCTGAGAAAGTTGACGAAATCGCGTGTCGTGGCCCCACAGGCCCCGCTCGACGGGCGATTTTGTGATCGACTCATCGAAATCCAATTCTGAAAGTTCCATTGGGTTCGTATCATCGTTCCTGACCTATTAACACTAAGTTTGGTGAATTTGGAGACCTTTGACCCTGACACATTTTTTGGTGCAAAGCGGGCCCACATGTGGACCCCGTTTTGATCGAAAATTATCATTTTTGCCCTTGCTTCCAAATTGGACCCAAGGACATGCGTTTCTAGATGATTGATATTTTTTGGATCTGATGGTGATGTTTATTTCAGCAACCGGAGTACCGTCTGCAATTTCAGCTGAAGTCAGAGCCGCAATCAGAGCCGGAACACCAGGCAAGTGTACCTCGCCAAAACTTGCAGCTTTGCTACCTATTTTCTTGACTTAGTTATATATCAGTGGGCAAGTGTACCTTGCCAAACCCTGCAGCTTGCTAATTATTTCCTTGGCTTAATTTAGCATCAGTGGGCAAGTAAAGCTTGCCAATTCTCAGTAAATCCTGTTATAGTATTTTAATTGAGTTCTTGTAGATTCATATGTAAACTTGTTAACTGCTCAACCCAGGACACCTGACACTATTCATGTGACAGAATTTCCCTGAGATATACATGGTAATTCCGTATATGATACATTTTCATGTCATATACAGTGCATGCTTAGATTCTAACCTGACTCATTGCATTAGTTCGATCTTGCGTGACTTGTACCTGAGATATTCTGGAACTGTGACGTGAGATTACATGGGGTGGGGAGAGTATTACCATATCAAGACTGATTATAATATAAATATTGTTATCTGGAGGTGTCTTAGTCTCTGATACAGAGCTTTGGCACAAGTTCTGGCCCTCTCGAGAAAATACTGCTATGGGTATCTCCAACACCGATCCTGTATTGGTCTCAGCCTGAGTATGACTAAAACTCTCAACTTGCATATCACTTAGCTGGTTTATTATTTACCCTGCTGTTTCATTATTGCTGCACTGCATTATTTTGGCTTGTATTATCTGTACCTTGTTATGTCCCCTGAGGACCTGGAATGGACTATGTCCCCAGGTATAGCCGAAGAGATCTACCCCGAGGTGTACGGAACAGGAGCACTCCTTGGAACAGAACCAGGAACCGAGGATGAGATAGTGGCAGAAGACTTCTCCTGAGTACCGGCTTCATCTACTCAGTATTTCCATTTCCAGTATTTTATTTTCTGTCTATTTCCTTAATGTAACAGACTGATTCTCGGATTGTTTCCCGAGATAATCTTATTTGAGATTTGTTTAGTTATTCTATTGCATTATTTCTGGCATTAATCTGTGTTTATTCTGTGGATGAGATTAGAAATACCTGGAACTTGTAACATTTTTACTGTTAGACTACAGCTTAAGCATGCCCTGATGGATCCATTAAATTGGGTTGTCCATCGGTGCGTGCTGCTGGCCATTGCCACGTGTCCAGTCCCTCGGCATT
Source organism: Iris macrosiphon (assembly GCA_036927795.1). NCBI lineage: Eukaryota > Viridiplantae > Streptophyta > Magnoliopsida > Asparagales > Iridaceae > Iris > Iris macrosiphon. The sequence goes on from JAYESA010000003.1 coordinate 172,359,985, forward strand.
TTGGGACTGGGGCGTGACATACTTTGAACAATGCTAGAACAATATATAGAGATAATTCTGGCTAGAATGTCATATATAATAAATTTCCTTAGTACAAAGAAATGTATATATAATTTGTAACTGAGAAAATATATGTTGTCACTTATTCATATGTACTTTTAGACAATATATGTCTACAGTACATTATAAAAAGGTGTGTGTATATTGCTTGGGTGTATTAGCTATATTTGATAATTCTATAATAACACTCTAGATTTGCAGGTGTAATAGCTATATCTCTCTCTATATATATATTTATCTGTCTAGACAACAAATACTTCAGGATTTTGAAATACATTTTTTCTCTCTATGCTGATTGTACTATAATATTATGACCAGTTCTCCTTTTGCCAATAATGGTCATGGTTTAATCTATAAAAAAAATCTCTTAATTTATTCTCTCCACATATTGGTTGTACAAATCTGGTATGACCATTTTTATCATGTTGATATTGGAAAAGCAAATCGGTAAAGTAGATCTGTAACACATATGTTGATTATTATTGCTAATAAAGGATAGAAGTAATTACATTTATTTCTATTATTATTGCGTTTATATCAATATTAATGCTATTGCAACCGATTGGTTTAAATGAGACATGATTTTGATTGTAATATTCCTTTATATGGTAAGTAGAGTAAATTACTATTGAGACCTTTTTAGTATATTGAATGTCAAAATCTTTAATATATGGCAAGTATATTAGATACCTAGCACTAAATGTAATCTCACATAATATATTATTGACTTTTAAGGATATCGATACATTCAAATTCAATTTAAAGTTTTTGTAGTTGATTACTGATATTATTTGGGCTCAAGTAGCGTTTTATGTTTCAGAGTCGATTACACAGATTAGACTGTATATCTCTGTGACCTATATAATCTTGTGATTTATATAAATTAGATTATTCGATAATTGTGTCAGACATTTATGTGCTATTGAACTAGAGTTATGCAACAATAGTATTTTTGCAAGGATTTTGTGATAGCTGAAGATTTTATGTCTTTATGGTCATTGATTTAGTGCTAAATCATGTATTAGAAAAAATGTGTATTTTTCTCTATGATTTTATTTACTAGTCAACTAGAATTGAAAAATATTGATTCCTAATCTTCTAAAGGAACAACTTGTACTCATATAGTTGTACAAATAATAGTGCTTGAAGATTTTATTTTATGCCTGCTTCTCCTAGATAGATAATATCATAGCCGATGGTATAATTATGCTAAAATATAGATGCGTAAATAAGATTTTGATTACTATTGATTACCTTTGACATAGTTGTATGTTTTGTATTTGTTCGGATAATTATGAGTATAAACAAAAGCTCTCTACATATACAAATAGTTGATAATTATTTCTCAGGACCAAGTGAACCAAATCATATCTCATGCATCACATAAACGGTGATACATGCAACATAGATTTAAAGCTTTTCTCCTATTGGCAGCTTAAAGAAATTTTGATAATTGACTTATTTAGAGTACTATAACAACTTTCTGAATGGTGGTGGTCATTCTCATGGTTAGTGCAAAACTTTGTGACCAAGATACAATTCATGGTTTGAAGTGTATACTGCTAGTTTGATGTGTACTGAATATTATAGAAAGATAATCTATTTTGAATTAAAAAGACGTTGTCAATTCTTGGTGTTTATTAGTATAAACTTCTTAAAAGGATATAAATATTGCCAACTATCCACATATTCTTCTAATTGTTGTGCTATTTCTTATAACAATTGTGGCATTTTAATATCACTATTAACTTGTGTCGTATACATAAAGGCTGATAACGGAAAGATAAATGTGGCTATTAAGTACGAGCATGGCACCTATATAGTTATATTTTATTGTCCTTTATGGAATTAATTGGTATCTTATGCCTTTTGACACTAACAATTAAGTAACAATATAAATGTTATAAATTATCAGAAAACTATATTCTTTTCTACCACAAGCTTTTTTAAAATACTATTTTTTGCATTCAATGACCCATATAGAAACACAACACATACATACACATGCTTATATGAAATGCTGGGACCCGCTCTTCGTATATTTTCCTCTTCTATGAATGGTTAGATAATCATTCCCACATACTAATGGTTTACATATTCTGATGTACAAAATAAATGTTAATATGTTCACAAATTATTAGACACATCAGTGATAAATGACATATCTTCTGGATTACTATTCCTAAGCCGATATCAAGTCTAGAAGTACAAAGGTGCTCCAATTATTTGAAAAGGTAATTTTCATATTTATATTAAATTTTTTAGTCAGATAAAGAAATCACAATATTGTTTTGTAACAATATTCAGATCATGTTAGACGAACTTTGTTTTGCCATAATCTGTGACATTATAATTTCTTTTGATATATTCAAACAATTTAGTCAAAATAAAATAGTTTAATGATATTGCAAATATCTTTAAATCTAAGTTTTAAAAGTAGAGATTAATTTGGGTACAAGCCGAAAGGGTCCTTATGTCAAAAATGGTGTAAAGAGCTCAAAGCGACACAATACTTAAGTGTCTTCGGACCACCGCTAGCTCGGAACCGGCCCCAACAGTTAACCCAAGTTGATCAAAACTTGGTAGACTAAAGATTTGTTAAGATTGATTAGCAAAAATCATTTAAACTATTATTTTGGCTATCTTGGCTGTCATAATTCTTGAAGAATTTTAGACTGTCACAATTATTAATATGGCAGGTAGAGAAGAAGCTTCTAGTGCTAAGCCAATAAGGTTTAATTGTTACTTCTTCAAGAGGTGGTAGAGCCATATGTATTTTTGGTACACTATCTTGTAATTGATATAATCACACATGTGTTAAATGATTCTGATGACACGGAGTATGATTTAGGAATAACCCAAACATCTGGCCTAAAGAAATAGATTATAATTGGTTTCACGGAGTTTTAAGTTCTTTATATGGGTCATTATATGACTTATTCTTTTAATATAAAAATGCTAAAGATCCATGCGTTGCATTGGAAGGAGTATGAGGATTCACCTGTGAAACAACTTAGATAATCATAAGATGATATGTCCACGTGACAAACTATCATGGCTAGGAGTATCATAGACTCTGAAATGGTAATTTTAAACATAGCCTGTGTTGAAGCTGAATGGCTCAGACATCTTATTATGAATATACATATTTATGTACCTGTCTTTTTTATAAATGGTGATAATAAATCTATTATAGAACTGCTAAAACAGGATCTTGTGAATTCTAAGATGAACATGTACCTGCAGTTGCGATTTAAGTCTTAAAGAGCCTAAAAGGCAAAAATATGGTTCTTGAATATAAAAGTCATATAAGAACTTTACAGATCTCTTGACGAAGAGTATGTCTAGGACTTTGATCCTATAATCATCGAGGGGGATAGGGTTAAACCCATAAGTAAGTCACCATCAGTGACAACCCAACCGAGTCTGACTGGAGATCCCAAGAAGCCGGTTCAATGGGTAGAAACAAGCTGGACTTAGGTGACTTTTATGGAACACTGACCCGAGATTAAATCTTATTAAAATAATTCCCAAGTGGATGTACATGTGTACAATAATTCTCCATCCCTATGGTGACAGTGTTCCAGTGTGATCTGGTTAAGATAAATTTTTAAACTCTTAATAGGTCCAAGCATTATTTGCATGGTTGACTCCGATCACCAACCCTTTGAGGACTTACCTATATGAGAGGTTGTGAAGGTCGCGACTATGGGACATGACGATCCCAGACAACTCTCATGAATATGAAAAAGTGCGCATGGTCAATACAAAGCGTCGTCCCGATAGACCCAAGAACCTTTAGCGTACTATGTGTATTATTTTCTGAATCTGGTTCAAGAAGTCTGATTCAAGGCATAGTCCATCAAGTACTTCTTCAGATAAAGATAATAGCCACTAAGTGAGATTCAAGGCTGCAGTCTATCTCATTTATGCATAGTATATACTTGACAAAAAATTCTCTACTTCTATTCTTTTGAAAATTTCTTAACTTAGTTTCGGAACTTGATTTTTGGGGGGATTGTTGTATACAATTGTCGCTGCATTAAAGGAAAAAATTAATTTCCTGTTTGTTACTCCATCTTCACAGTTTGAATGTCTATTCAAATTAAAACCCATATTTTTAATGTCCTTTATATAGCCCATTAGCCTTTAGACCATTATAAATTTTTTGTTACCTTTCCTTAATCCAAGGGATTATTTCTACTCTATATATATTGTTCTCTTTTGTTGACAGAGAACACAATAAAAAATTGAAGCAAAACTCTATTGTTTTTCATCTCCTAAATTCTAGAAAGTCTTCATCCGAAGTCTTCATCTGGCCTCTCCAAATCTCTCTTTTCACTAATCTTTCTTTTCAATCTTCTTATGGGCAAAGCTAAGTTTGGATAATTCTCCCGAAGCTGTGTACGGTGACGGAAAGCCGGTAGGAAATAAATTTTACCACTAGGAGAATTTGATAGGATATCTATCACGCCCCGATCTCCCGCAGGTAATCGGCCGTCCCGCTAGGCGCGAATCACCGTGCCAATGCTCCCGCGGAACGATCTTTAGCATCTGGACGTGATGCCACACGAGCTCAAGCTGTGCCCATGCAAGGCCATGATCCGAACATGCGGTAAAATAGCTAAGCCACAGAGTCGCACAGATAGTCCGAGTGCATCGGAATAAGAAACGAACAGGAGATTGATAACAAGTTCACAGAGTCGTCAATAGCGGAAGCATTGAATAACACAAGTTCTGAAGTAAAACAAGCACTTTATTGATATTGAACAAGTATTACAAGTGGCGCTAGACCGAGATTAAAAGTCGCTCAAGCCCTCTCTCTATCTCTCTTGAAACGATAAAAGCGTGCCAAGTGGCTACAATTTATGGAATGAAACATAGGCGATGTTCCAATATTATGTCTTGTATATGTGCTCCAGTTTCGGACACAATGCTCCAAGACTCTAGAGCGAACTCTGCGCCTTAGAACGCATGAAGGGGGGGTTCGCACCGAACAAGGTTCTGACGTACCCTGCAAGTAATCTGGTGGGTTATCAGTACATGAATGCGCTGGTAGAGAGACTTCTCGTCCGCTCGACAAATTCAAACACGTTATATTGGTTTCGTGCACCATATATTTAGTTATCTTTCTAATCTTACCTTAGGATCTGTTTTATGGCATAATGAAAACCTAACTTGTGTGGCAATGCGCCATGAGATATAAGAAGGAACACGGCGAGACTTACTAACTTACCATTCTTTCTTCCCTGTCAAAGGCAAACTAAGTTAAACCAATCACGTGCACATATAATGAAATATAGGGGAAATAGAATAAGCAAACACAAGTGTCGTGAGCGAGGTTCTGTTTCAGGTGTACGAGTTACACGGATTACTCAAGTGTGTTACAATAGATAGCTCAGGTGTGTTACAATAGATTGCTCAGGTTGTTCAATTTATGTATAGATGCCTTATACTCATAATCGTTCAGGTATTTCAGATTATTGTATGCGATGCAATAACTCGCACGCGGATTACCGCTAAGCGAGGATGACTTATCTAAATAAACATGAGGTCACTAGCTTAGCCATAAAGGACGATGCATAGTCTCGGACGGAGATGAGACATAGCGCAAGAGTCATTGGGCGTTACCCATCATCCCGACCAAACATGGTGAGACTACCATATATCTTGGAGTCAGATGGGTTATCCAAGTGTAGGATGCACTACCAAGGGCCCAACTACTGAATATATTGTGTCGCTCCAAACCGGAGAGCAACCTATCAATTTGGTCACATATTAATCATATTACTCCTAGGACGGTACGATCCCGGTACCCCGATGATCGTTCGAGGAATCTATGTTATTACCTCGTGTACGAGTTGTCCGTGACCATGCAAGTCTAGGGTTTCAGATTCACGGGATTCATGACATGACATGCTGATTCTTGATTCTTGTTCAGAACGAGTATGCCCCATGAGCTATGATTCTTGCTTTACTTGACATAATTCTCGTTCAGAGTTAAACTTGACATGGTGCAATCCCCTAGTTCGAAGATGCCATGGTGACCCAACGGTCCCGGATACTTTCAGGTTCATACTTGCACGGAATGACTATTAGATAGTCTTCCGGAAAGAACTAGATGAATGCATGACATGGATAGTGTTACCGGGGTCGTATCATAAATTATGTGATAAGCATTGAAATGAGGCAACGAATACAAACTACAATATAAGCAGGCAAGCATGCATTTATATGAAACATAAGCGTTTACGTTGGCACGGTCTAAGGGGTAGTGCGAGGAGTGCAACCGTACAAGGACATATCGAGCAACATAGCTCTTAGGGCGAGCAGTGTAAATGAGTGAAGCAGTGCACTACGAAGAGTATATGATGCTCTACTCGAGGCATAGTGGGGTCTACTTGCACGAAGCTAAAATAGCATGCGAGGGTCCAAGTTATAAGCCAATTTTTATTTTTATGTTCTAACACAAGCAATACAAGATGGGATTATTCCCTTAGCTAGGTGCGTTGTATTTTTTATTAGCATGAAAGGGGTGATTCACCTAGCGACTAACACGTATCATCCATATTTTAAGTGTGTTGGCTAAGCAAAGACAAGTTCATCATAGCCACCCACCTTAGCGATGATTCACCTCGGTCGAGCGATACTCCGAGCGAGCCTTTGAAAGTCTAAGTCTGAACTCTTGAAGGGCCAAGTCTGGAAATCCATTGCCTCAAATGAGTGTTCTCGCTGGGCAAAGTGGGTCGGATCGTTGTACTTACGCTGTTTGAATCGGTTGTCCGTTTGAACGAAAATGGTCATTACAATGTCTGCACATAGACCTTGAATAAACTCTTAGGGCAGTGCTTCATGCATGATTTTTTCGTATACCGATAAATCTAACTCATTGTTATTTTTATTTTCATTAATCGAAGATAATGTTTTCCAAAAAAAAAAACTTCCACTTTTTGACAAAAATTGTCTCCCACTAACAGTCAACTTCTTTGACCAAATGTCACACACTATTCTAGATTTTGTATTCCTGTATTTTTGGTATTTAATTTTCTCTTATTTCTTGGTGTTTGGTAGTTTTGGTTCATATATATTTTATATTATATATTGTATCTTGTATTTTGTCCTGTAGCGGAGACTACCAGAGACCAGTAATAGACCCGTGTCTGTGCCACTGACTCCTGTTAGGACCCGTACTTAGATTTGAACCCTATTTTGGTCATTCAGGTTGAACCATTGAGCCCATGAACTCCCCCTCCAACTTTTGCCTTTAGTATATATATGAGCTTTTCTCTCTCTCTCCTCTCTTCTTCTTCTTCTTCTTCTACATTTTTACTTTCTTTATTCCTTGCTCCCTTCTTCCTCACCCCCGTGCACTGTAGCGCCCCGTTCCCCCGGTGCGGGGAGCGCGGCTAAGAAACACAAGACGGTATCGTTCGATCGGGATAGATTGAAACAAGAACTCGTCCTCGTTATGGATTTGTTTCTTCGGAATCGATTCCCATATTCAGTGGACCGTGCCCCCGGGATCGACTTAGCGACAGAGTCAGGAGGGACCTTTCCGCTGCTATCTTTTATTGCCTCGGTTTTCGATGTCGCTTGTTGCTTTCGTGCTTTGAGTTTGTTTTAGGATTTTGCTTGTTTTCCTTGAACGGTTTCGATGAGTTTTATTATTTTCGTTCATTGAATTGCACTTCAATTTCGAGATTGGAAAGAGTGGAAGAGGTATTGATCAAGCTGTTCGTGATACAGGTGAACAAGCAGTAGGCGACTTGCGAGCGGAGTCGTGAAGCGCCTCTTTCCTTCTCCCTTCCAACTACTAAGTGAGTGGCTACCAACCCGATTAGCTAGCCCTGATTTCAGTCTTCACAACTAATAACTCTTGCATTCTGTTGCCCCGATCAAACGATACCAAGTAATAACAAAAAGATACCAAGATAAAAAGGGAATAGACTTGGTTTATTATGCTTGTCAATAAACTTCATGAACGGATACTAAAGTGTATGCTTGTTCGTTTGGGAATAAATCATGAATAGTTGCTTGTCTTGTACAGTTGCTTGTCTTGTACTCTTGTTGCCTCAAATTGCACTCTTGTTGCCTCAACTGCAATAAATTGTTAACTTGTATATTATTCGATCATGGACAACTTGTGCACAGGGTCACGGTCTCGCGGACGATGCTGGGGCACTGGCATCGATCCGGTCCGGGCGAGGCCTATTGTTTAGTCTCTTATTCTTGGCGGAATGGCTTGTAACGCCCCTTGTATTTTTGTTGCACACCATTCTCGTCAAAGACTATCTTCCATTATGGTAATCAAGCCAGTGATCATCTTGTATATTTAAACCTGTTACAAACTAACTTGTGTCTTCGTGGCAGGAAAGGCATGGTAAGTATTGTACAGGTCATTCAGACGGACAGGTAAAATCCACCGAACGGTGGCAAGTTTATTTCAGTATCATACATATATACTGTTGCTTGTAAATGAACTAAGGCACGATAGAAACCCACAAAAATATGTATGCTTCATTAAAACAACATATTGATTGGTATAGTTCGGTTAGCTCGTATTCACTAGTATGTTTCGACATACTGACCCTCGTTGAAACAGGTTTCCCGCACTAAGGCGAACCGAGCGAGGAGCCGAAGTCGTCTTCCCGATCCAGTCCAGCTGTAGGCGCATCCTGATCGTGTCATCCTTGAAGCATTTAGAAGCAGGAACTTGCAACCCTTCATACACAAATGCAGCTCCGTGGCAAAGCTGTCCTCCAGCCCGGAGGTCTATACATTTTGAAGTTTAGTAAAGGGATGTAATGTACATGACTGCTATCTCATTTTGAGTCAACATTTTTGTAAGCCCGTGCGGCATATTAGCTGACTCGTTCAGGAGTTTGTAATAGATGTTCATTATCAATAAAGAGAACTTTTTCATGTTTCAAATCTGTGTTTCAATTTATCTGCGTACTCTGAATATGTGCTTGTTATACAAATCATTAAAGCCTTGTGCGGGCGCAACCCCAGGCCCGCACGGCCGTCACGATTCGGGGGACGCCTCAACGATTCCAAGGAATCGGGTCGACATAATGGTATCAGAGCACAGATTCAAGTTCCTTAGACTCTCGCACTGGAAAAATTTCTTTAACGATCAAATTCCTGTGCGAACTCTTGAACTCGCTAGGCCAAAATGAGATACGTTCATGCAATAAGTCCATAATACATTATGATCCTAATGTAAATTACCTTCTTTTGAAAGAATAGCTCCAGCGCAATCTGCAGCGTAAGCACCCGACGAAACGCAAGGCCAAGAAAGTAGTTTGGGCACTTCGGGAAGTTCAAGGAGCCAGCGAGCCACGCCAAGCATCGATCCCGTCCAGCAAATGTTGCGGACGTTGGAGGCAAACCAAAAAAGGGACGAGGCTCGCTACGAACGGGCCGGAAAGCGGGCGGAGGAGAGTCAGCTCAAGTATCAAGACAATATAGAAGCACGATTCTCAGCCCAACAGAAGCAGGTAGATGCCCTGCAACAGATCATTCAAACTTTGGCTTCCAACCATTCTACGGCAAGAGCGCCGACTCCGGTGGAACAGCCCGTGCTTGAAGTAGAGACACCGTAAATTCCAAGGGCGAGGGACGTGACTGCCTTCGACTTTGGCCACTTCAAGAAAGTCTGTAACACCCCATTCAACGGGACTGAGGACCCAGTCGTAGCTCTAGATTGGTTGGCCGAACTTGAAGATCACTTCGCTCTGCTAGAGGTCCCCGAAGAAAAGCCCGTCGCCTGTGTGCAACTACAGCTCCGCCTCAACGCGCACGATTGGTGGGACGTGCATCGACGATCTCTCCAATTTGATCACGGAGAGGAGACGATCTCGTGGATGACTTTTTGTGCCGCGTTCGAAGAGGAGTTTGTACCCCCTCCAGTACAACGTCAAATGGAGAACGAGTTCGTGCAACTAAGGCAAGGCAGCATGACAGTTAAATAGTACTCTGTCGAATTCAACCGACTCTCCAAATTCGCTAGGGCCTATTTACCTGATGTAGCGAGTTGAGCAAGAAGGTTTGAAGGTGGACTACGCCCTGCCATCCATGCGCACATAGTCGTTCATCAGTATCGTACAATGCGTGAAGTCATGAATCACGCTCTATCACTTGAACCACACTATCCTCACGTTCTTGCCGGCGCTGTGCATACCTACAGTCACAAACGCCAAAGCAACGAGAGAGAAAACAACGCTGCAAAGCGTCACAATGATGGCAGAAAGCAGAAAGCAAACCAGCCTTGTAGTTTTTGCAAAAAGTCGGGGCAAAAAGCAAACCAGCCTCATTAGAATTTTGGATTTTGATGAGTATATTTGAGTAGATCTGAATTTAAAGTTTAAAATTTTTAGGGTTTTATGTGTTTTTCGTGGTTTTGATCTACTAAAACATGGTGTTTTAGAAAAATAGTTTTTTATGATTGATAGACAACTTTATTTCGAGCATTTTGGCTTTTAATTCACTTGATTCGTAGTTAAAATAAAATTTCTATAAAAAAAATAATTTGTGGGTTTTTTGGAGTTTTCGCCATGGCTGAACTTGCTGTTGGAGAAGACGAAATTTTTATACGGCCAACAACCTATGCGGTTGAGAGTGCTATGTGGCATGAGAGGGTTATGCGGCCTAAGCTTCTTGTCACATACTGCCAGCATGCGTCTATTTTGTTGGATGTATGACTATTTATTACACAAAGAGTCCTTGAACTCCTTGTGTATTCACTCGCTGAACGAATAAAAAATTCGCTAAGTCCAAGAGGGACATCTATGCTGCAATCAGAGCATACGGCAATCAGACTTATGCGGTATTGGCACTATGCGCCTCTTCTCTTTTAACGCATAACTATTTTTTGCTTTTGCACATATTTATATGATTTTTTCCTTTCTCTCTGACACTTTATTGTATGTCATATCAATCACTTTATGCCACTTTACTGACACTTCAATTATTGAACGTTACTTCGACACTTGTCCCAAGGACAGATTTTAACCCTAAACATGCGGCCAGTGGGTGCATGAGGCCAGTGAGTCCATGCGGCCAATGGACGCATGTGCTAGGAATTTTTGTGTGCATTTTGTGTTCCTTTTAATTATGTTCATTTAGTAATTCTTTTTGGTGATTTTTGTTGTATGCTTTCTTATGACAATACAAGTTTATGTTACAAGACAAGTTTTGCATATAGTTCAAGAGACAAGTTTATGTACGAGTTCACAATCCTCACGACACCATAAAAATATTTGTGCATGAAAATCCATTGCATTTGGCATCGGCCAATCGAGTGTGAGTATTGTCCAATGTATCGCGTGTTGCGAATACGATATCTCCTGAAAAACCCGTACTCGTGACTCATCATTCTAGGAAAGTTCTCAAGTGTCCACGACTCGAGAACTTGAAATAATTCAGTAATGATTATACAAGATAAGATTTACCTAAATCATTGGTAGGGAAGAATATTGCGCTACCGGCTACCTCGATCTCTAAGGGGTCCATGCAGCATGGAAAAACCCTGCTAGGCAATGGCTCCATAACTGACCAAGTTTACGCGTGTCGTGGCACTTACGAGACAAGTTTATATACAAGTTTATGTTAAAATACCAGTTTATGTTTATAAAGCAAGTTTATGATCACAAGTTTAAGTTTATGCTTACAAGTTCATTTCTTGTTTATGGTAAAGTAACTAGTTATGTTGTAGTGATGTTGAATGTGCATTTAAGTTTACAAGATAAACGTATCCTTGGCCATCCGGGTTGACTGCAAGTGCCAGTGGTAGAATATTCTTATAGTATGTATTTAGTAATTAAGTCTTGTGACAACCTTAACTAGTTAATTGTAGCAAGTCGTAGAGCTATTTGGCCGTGCCATGAATATTGTTACTTTCATTTATAGCTCGCTCTTCTAGTTTTATTTCTCTCAGCGCGTGGTTAGAGCGCAAAGTTCTGCTTAGGTGAAGGTCTGTAACCCTGGTCCTTGTTTGGTATAAGGGTTGTGGTCCCAATCCAGAGTCGTCCCTATGCCCTCTTGTCGCCCGTCGCCATACTTTCCTTTATAACACTTGTTATCAGTCATTTCAGTTATATTCTTGAGACAAGTACATTGGTACAGTACAAATCTCGATCCGCATTTATTTTATAATTCTCTTTTCTATTGAATGTTGTGATATGGTTGGTCTATCACCTTGAGCTCCTATGTTGTATTTATTGCTTGGGGTTTTTACCCCACTGGTTTTGTATGGCTAGATTACCTCGAGGAGAACCAAGGTCCACTGCACTTTCAGCAAGATGGCTCGCACTCGTAGGACTGCGGTCGAAGCTCGTGAGTGGGTTTTCTTCTCCACCCCTTGTAGTGTTATTTTATTTTGTGGTATTTTAGCAAGAGGCGGTGTTAGTCCCTTATTTTGAGATCACTTCTCTGACTACGGTCAACATGATGTATATATTAGACCATGACTGGTATATTTGATTATGCATAATTATACTCTGCTAGTACAACATTTTGTATTCACTAGCTTCATGATCATATGTGACATGTAATTTGGGATACCTCTTTACATTTATGTATGATATATTCTAATAATTATTGTTGATGGATTGAGAAACTATGATTTGTCGACCTTAGGACTGACGACATAGCATACTAGAGTCCACTCACTTGTCTTCTAGAAAACATTAGCAGATTGCGACTTACTTCGGTATTCTGCAAGGTATGGTTGGCCATGTCAGCCCTCGTATTTACCTAGTATTCTGGGAGCGGGGCATAACAAAATTTTAGTGGTGGCCCATACAGGTCTATTTTTTAGACTTGTGGGAGGACTCATCTTGTTTGAATCTCAATCCTCTACTTATCTTCGATTGAAATCCACTTATAACCTGTACTTCTTGCTCTCCTTGAACTGCAAGCTTGCTTGACATGAATGTTCTATTCTAGTCCTTTCTTGATATCCTTGTGTCCATATCCTTCAGGGATACCCCACCTGCTCCTCCTTTTGAGGGTTTTATTGCATCGATATTTCCAGTATATCCAGAAGTAGGTCAGGGACAGATTCTTATATTGAACCAAGGGTAAGCATCAATAGCTTTTTGTCACCCGGCTCCACAAGTCACACATGCCTGACCAACACAATCAGCTCCACCAGTCTTGCCGGGACGGCTAGTTCAGCCCGCTCCGTCGTTCATGCCAGACCACCCAACCCAGAAAATTCTACCAGTTCTTCCAGTACAACCAGGAAAGGCAGGCTCGCAGGCCATGTTAGAGATAATCCAAGCCATGATGATGGTACAGCAATAATAACTCCAGCTTCAACAACAAGTGGTCCAACTTTGCCAGCAGTTTTAATAAGGACAAGAACAAACCAACACTACTCTTTGCCAAAGAGTTAGAGTAGCACTCGAGAACAACTGTCACGCCCCAGTCCCAAAATACGTAGGACTAGGACACGTAAGCATGCCAGCCGCATGGATATGACAACTCCAATATATGGAAACCATAACCTATACGTACGCTGTAATATGAATATAAACTCACATGTGGTATATATAATGTCACAAGTCACAGATATGTTAATCTCATCCACACCACAAGTCATAGAAAAGAAATAATAAACTAGAATAAGGAGTCTGAAATATCCAGAATAATAGTTGGGTGGAGACAAATCCACTACCAAAGACTATATCCAAAACTAAAATGAGAGAGGAGTACAAAGTCTCCAATATAAAATAATGTGAAGACAGAAGTGTATCAGCTAAAAAGAATCCATCGCTAGATGTACTCAAAGATGCTCAGAAGGTAAGACCTCCTCGGTAGAAAATAATGCGTCAGGTCCAGGCCCGTACTCCTGCAAATACTCAAGAGCAGATACACCTGGCAGAGGACCAGGTCCTCAGAGTGACGTAACAAGATACAGAAAAGTGAGCCAACTTGAATACAGTAAACATGCATATAATTTGAAAATAAATAAGTACGCTGTACAAGACAATCTATATGAATGCAAATGAGGACAACTTTTCAACGTATGGGCATGGGTAGGCTACTCGATCTAATCCTCACAACTCATACGCTCGTCAGTGGACATCATCAGCCGACATACCTCTGGGGTAGCGACCCTCGGACTCCATCAATCGACATACATCTGGGTAGCGACCATCGGACACGACCACCATAGTGCGTGCTAGTGACTACGGTTTACCAGAGTGGTTAAAAGCCCATACGCCTAATGATTGTCCTCTATGATGTTAAGTGTCAAGTGTGTGTCAACATATCTAATATATAGTAATGACTGAAAATGAACTACACATGCAATAAATAAACAGAAATGGAATAAATATACAAAAATATACTAAGCATGTAAAATACTGTAAACAATTTGGCAAGGTATCTTGCCTGGCAAGAAAGCTGCAAAAATGTAATGTCCCGATGTCAACTCCAAGAGTCAGAAGCTACGGACACAGAATGAACGTCTCCGGATGCTGAAATAAACATCACCAACGTTCCCAGAATAAGCAAAAAAGCACTTCCCTTTCGTCCAATTTGCACACAGGGGCAAAATGGTAATTTTGAGTGAAAACGGGGTCCACGTGTGGCCCACTTTGCACCGAAAAGCGTGCCGAGGATAACAGTCTCTAAATGGGACAAACTATAGGTCAAACAATTCTAAATGTCAATACGAACCCAACGGTATGTCCAAATGTGGATTCCGATGGGCCGAACACAATATTGTCCAAAAAGTCAACTGTGTGGCCCGCCAATTGGCGACTTGGTCAACCGTCTCAGAATTGCATGAAAATTGGGTCACAGGACCAGCGCGTTACCACGAGACCAGTGGCACAAGTTTCGTCGTAATCTGACAAGCATGCACAAAATACGCGCGAGTTCCACAAAAGTTGCAACACGGGGTGTGTCCGCGGATACGGCCTGATTCCGGTGCGCACACGCGCCCGAATCAGTTTTCACGAATTTTTTACGTATTCGGTTACGCTGCGTGCACCGTTCGGTACACTTGGTACACGGCGGGGCAGTCCCGTTTGGCGGGGCGCGCTCCGTTTTCCAACTTTTGGAAATCTGGAAAAAGTGGGTTCGCAGGGTTTTGTGACGAATTTAATTCTGTCCACAGCAGTTAATAATCTAGGGTTATTTAACAGAAAATAAACTAGGTCAAGTGTTCTACACATATCAAAAAGAATTACCAAATTTGGATCTCTGTGGTAGGAGATACGAACTCGGCAATATGGGTGGTCACCGCAGTTTTCTGCGATCCCAGAATTCGGTCTGCTCGCGCCAACTTGGACGTTGTTTTCACCTATGGGTACACGTTGTTCGAGGTCTACTATTATACAAATATAGAAGAGGGTTAAGGGGTGAGCATACCGGTGAAGACGGAACGACGTTTGGTTGAGCGAGTCGACGGGAAACCACTCCGGAGCGAAGTTGCCTCGTGTGGAAATCTGCAGTGCGCGAGGTCGGGGTCGTCGGGATGGTTTGGATGGCCTGGCGGGGTTCTCTGGCTGCGGTGGCGGCTCTAGATGAGAAGAGGGGGTCTAGATATTTTAGGTTAGGGTTTTATGAAATAATATATATATATATATATATATATATATATATATATATATATATATATATATATATATATATATATATATATATATATATATATATATATACTTGAATAGGAATAGGAATAGGAAGAGATGTGGAGGCGGGTCCGCAGGGGGGGCGCTGTGCTTTTGGTCGTGGGAATGGGAATTTTTGCTAAGTGAAATAGGAAGCAAAGCAACGTTTGCTAGGTTGGTTGTGCTAAGTTTTTGCTAAGAATAGTAGTTTGCTTTAAGAAAAGGGTGGGTTATTAGTATTATTATTATTATTAGTTATTATTATATTAATTTCTTTTCTTTTCTTTTCTTTTCTTTTCTTTTCCTTTCTTTTTAAATATATACATATACATATATATATATATATATATATATATATATATATATATATATATATATATATATATATATATATATATAGATATTTATACACATAAAAAATTTATAGATTAGAATAATGCACACCGTTAGGCTAGCAACTGCTCAAGGGGTCTCCTACATTAAATAAATTCCGAAAAAATTTTGATGGTCCCATAAGTCCTCTAAGTGTCCGAACACCTAAAATAAAAATTATTAAAAATCTATTTCTTCTATTTAGCACAGAATTACATAATTAAATTGTTAATTAATAAAATAATAAATACGGTTTTTCGAAATAGGGGTTTTACAACAACGGTCGTTATACTCAACTCGGCGACCAATGTTAGTTGTATGCCAACCCAGTTTTTATGCACGGAAGATGCAGTTGCATCATATTCTTGGCTCCAAGACTTTAAGGCCATCCTAGATGCAACTAAGACCCCAGAAGATGAGAATATAGCAATTGTAATGTCACACCCCGATCTTTCGCAGGTAATCGGTCATCCCTGCTAGGCACGAATCACCGCGCCAGCGCTCCCGTGGGACGATCTTTTCCATCTGGACGTGATGTCGTATGAGTACAAGTTGAGCCCGTGCAAGGCCATGATCCGAACAGGCGGTAAAATATCTAAGCCACAGAGTCGCACAGATAGTCCGAATGCAGCGAAAAAAATAAATAGGCGATTGGTAACAAGTTCACTGAGTCGTCAATAGCGGAAGCATTGAATAACATAAGTATAGAAGTAAAACAAGCACTTTATTGATATTGAACAAGTGTTACAAGCGGCGCTTGACCGAGATTACAAGTTACTCAAGTCCCCCCTCTCTCTCTCTCTTGAAACAATAAAGGCATGCCAAGTGGCTACATTTGTGGAATGATACATAGGCGATGTTCCAACATTATGTCTTGTATATGTGCTTCAGTTTTGGACGCAACATTCCAAGGCTTCAGAGCGAACTCCACGCCCTAGCAAGCACGAAGGGATTTTTGTACCGAACGAGGTTCTCTCGTACCCTGCAAACAATCTGGCAGGTTATCAGTACATGAATGCACTGGTGGAGAGGCTTCTCGCCCGCTCGACTAATCCAAACACGCTATATAGGTGCACCATCTATTAAGTTATCTTTGTAGTCTTGCCTTAGGATCAGTTTTTGGCAAAATGTAAAGCCTAACTCGTGTGGCAGTACTGTCACGCCCCAGTCCCAAAATACCGAGGGACTGAGCACGTGAGCAATGGCCAGCAGCACGCACCGATGGACAACCCAATTTAATGGATCCATCGGGGCATGCTTAAGCTGTAGTCTAGCAGTAAAATGTTACAAGACTCAGGTTATTCTAATCTCATCCATAACAGATAATCACAGATAAAGACAGGGTAATGCAAATAAAATATGCTGATCTCAATAAATATCTCGGGAAACAATCCGAGAATATGTCTGGTACAACAGATACAAATAGACAGGAAATAAACAACTGAAAATAGAAATAACTGACTACATACGGCCAATGCTCAGGAGAAGTCCTCTGGTGCAAGCTCGTCTTCCGGTCCTGGTACAGCTCCTGGAAGTGCTCCTGTACGGTATATCTCTGGATGGATCTCTTCGTCTATACCTGGGGACATAATCCGGATCCAGGTCCTCAGGGGACAGCAAGGTACAGAAAATACAAGCCAAAATAAATGCAGTGCAGCAATAAATAAGCAATAGGGTAAACTAGGTAACCAGCTAAGTGATATACAACATGAGAGCAGTACAAGAACTCAGGCTGAAACTACTACAAGCTCTGTGTCGGGGAGCCGGTAGCAGTGATATCATGTAGTTGTCTAGCTCGTAGTGAGACTTAAGACGCCGGCATAATATAACATCAACCTATAGCATGTGTGTCTCTCCCCACCCAATGTAATCACGTATTTCATGACCATAACGTCTCATGTCCATGTCAGCGGGATTATAGCTAATGCAGCAAGTCATAATGTCTATAACATATCTCTGTCAAGTCCTGTATCCTATACAGAATCACCTTGAATGTCTCAAGAAGACTCTGTCTCATGAATAGTGTCAAGTGTCCTGGGTTCTGGGGTACTTGATAAGACAAGTACGAACATTATCGGGTCTCGATAACCATCGCTATGTGACGTTACACAACTCCGCGTACGGAGTTGACACCCGACTATTATCGGACACTAAGTACGTCGCACATTTCCTAGGTTAAGCAGTTAAAACAAGTTTATATGATTTTACACAAAAAATCCAGCAAAATATTATCACAGGAACTACTGAGAATTGACAAGCTTTACTTGCCCACTGATGCATAATTAAGTCCAGAAAATAAATAGCAAGCTGCAGGGTTTGGCAAGGTACACTTGCCTGAGGTTCCGGCTATGTTTGCAGTTCTGACTTCGGCGAAAATTGCAGGCGGTACTCCGGATGCTGAAACAAATATCACCATCAGATCCAGAAAATATCAATCAGCTAGAAACGCTTGTCCTTGGGTCCAATTTGGAGACAAGGGCAGAAACGACAGTTTCGGGTCAAAACGGGGTCCACATGCGGGCCCGCTTTGCACCGAAAAACGTGTCCGGGTCAAAGGTCTCTAAATTCACCAAACTCAGTGTCAACAGGTCAGAAACGCTGATACGAACCCAACGGAACTTTCAGAATTGAATTCCGATGAGTCGAACACAAAATCGCCCGTCGAGCGGGGCCTGTAGGGCCCACGACACGCGATTTCGTCAACATTCTCAGAATCGAACCAAACTTGACCCACAGGACCTGTGTATTGCTACGAGTCCGAGGGCGTAAGTTTCGTCTTGATCTGACGTGTGTACATAAAGTTAGGGTAAATTGCAGAAAAGGCGAATACGGGGCGATGTCCGCGGATACGCGTTGATCCCGGTGTGCACGCACACCCGAATCAGCTTCTGCGAAATCCCACACGTCCGTATCGACGAGGCGCACGTATCTGTGAAGACCGCGCGTGACCAAGTCGTCCCGTTTGGCGGGGCATACTCGGTTCCGAGGTAAAACAGGGTGTGGTTTTTCCTGTTTTTGGATCGCGGTGTGCGATCACCACAGGACGCGATGCCCCGAGCGGTTTATCCGGACACCGAGAGGGTCATACAGGCTTCGCAACGAAATTTGCGGAATCGAAAATGGAACTACAAGCAAAAAGATACGCGTACCTGAACCGGGCTGAAAAATCGGAGATTCGTCGTGTCCGACTCGACACGGACACTGTGTCCCGTGTCCGTGTCCGACACAGAATAGAAATTAGGGTTAGGGTTAGGGATTGGGTCTGGCCGGGGCTGCGGCGGCGGAGGGGCGGTGCTGCGGCCGGAGGCAGCCGGAGGGCGGTGCTGGCGGCGTGCCGGAGCGGGCGGGGGACGGACGGAGCCGGCCGGAGGCTCGCCGGAGCCGTGGGTGGCTGCTGCTGCCTTCGTCGAGGTGGGGAGGGGAGGAAGACGGGGGCGAGGGGCTGCGGGCGTCGTCGACGGCAGCGCTGGAGTGCTGCGGGTCCGGGCGGTGGCGGCTGAAGGTGGCGAGGGAGGCTGGCGGTGGAGGTCGACGCAGGGGGGGTCGGTGGCTAGGCGGAGATGGGGGGGTTAGGGTTTTATAGGGGAGAGGGCAGGTGGGGAGGCCGAGCAAGGCGGAGAGAGGGGGAACGTGGCGAGGTGGTCCGGGCGGAGCGGAGCGTGGCCGAGCGGAGCTGCGCCGGCGGCGGAGGCGGCGGCGCCGGAAGCGGAGGGGACTGGGTCGGGTGCGGGCGGTCCGGGTCTGGCCGACCCGACCCGACCCGACCCGCTAGCAGCGCGGGCTGGGCGGTGGGCCGGGCTGGGTGAATGGGCCGAGTTTATTTATTAATTAAATAATTAACTAAATAATTAAAATATTAAATAATTAAATAAATAATTATTTTTAGGTGTTTAAAAATAGGTCTCGGGCCCAATAAATTCCAAAAAAATTGCCCTAAGTCCAGTTTTTCATTTTACACCCAAAAATATTATTTTCATAATATTTTAATATTGTTTATTATCAATTAAAAATTATTTAATATTTAAAACCTGTTTTTAAATTACAGAAAATTTGCAGAAAATTCCAGAAAATTGTGAAAAATCCAGTTTTGAAAAATCAGGGGGTTTACAAGTACGCAGTGTGATATATGAGAAACACGGTGATACTTACCAACTTTCCATATGTCCTTTCCTGTCCAAGGAAAACCAAGTTAAATCAAGCAAGAGCATATATAATGAAATTCAGGGGCAATAGCATAAGCAAACACGAGTGTCATGAGCGAGGTTCTATTTCAGGTGCACGAGTTACATGGATTATCAGGTGTGTTGCAAAAGATGTTCAAGTGTTCAATTATGTATATCTTATACTCAAAATAGTTTAGGTGTTTCAGATTACTGGATACGATGCAATGACTCACATGTGGATTGCCACTAAGCGAGGATGACATATCTATATGAACATGAGTCGCTGGTGTAACACCCCGTTCCGTTCAAGCGGACTGCCAATTCAAACGACAAAAGTGCAATATCCCGACTCGCTTTGCTCAGGCGAGAATACTCGTTTGAGGCAAAGGATATCCAGACTTGTCCCTACAGGAATTCAGCTTAGGCTTTCAGAGGCTCGCTTGACGTATCGCTCGACCGAGGCGAATCATCGCTAAGGTGGGTGGCTACGGTGAACTTGTCTTTGCTTAGCCAGCACACATAAAATATAGAATGATACATGCTAGTCACTAGGTGAATCACCCCATGCATGCTAATAAGAATCCAACGCACCTAGCTAAGGGAATAATCCCAACTTGTATTCCTCATGCTAGAACATGGAAATAAAACACTGCTTATATATATGTTCAGACCCTCGCATGCTACCCTAGAATGTGTTGCTCGGGAAGTCCCCTAACGATCTCACTCCTCGGCTTACCTTCGGGCCCGAGCTAACGTGAATACTTATTTTTATACAAATGCATGATTGTCGGCTTGTATGTTGCCTTGTTTTCATCCAAACCCCGAGAGACTACTAAGTAGTCGTTCCGTGCCTGAATGAACCTGCAAGTATCCGGGACCGTTAGGTCGCTAAGGCAACTCCCGAACCAGGGAACTTGCACCATGAATCAATGAATTCCAGAATCACAGTTCGAGGAGCAAACTACTGAATAAATTGGCTTGGCAATCAATACACTATTGTAAACAATCCTGCCTCAACAAGTTATGTATATATATTCTGCCTCGAACTCGTTCCATGCCGGACTTGTTCTATATATATACATACTGCCTTGAACTTTTTCATGTACTTGACCTGAGACCCTGACCTGCATGTCGCGGACAACTTGTAAAAGATGATCTTTGAATCTTGTTCCGCGGGCGGTCACCAGGGCACTGGGGCCGACCCGGACTAGACGAAACTTCTGGTAGTCGTCTGTTTCGGCGGGATAAGTGCAATGCCCTTAGTTTCTATTGCTTGCACTTCATCCTCGACCTTGAGACTACAATAACGGTAGTCTTCTGTATTGGCGGGATAAGTGCAATGCCCATCGTTTTTATTGCTTGCACTTTATCCTCGACCTTGAGACTACAAAATGGTCCCTAATGGCTATGTCAGCGACTCATGTTCATATAGATAAGTCATCCTTGCTTAGCGGCTATCCGCTTGCGAGTCATTGCATTGCCTCAAATGAACAACTGAACACCTGAACGATCATGTTATAACGACTCTCGTGTTTGCATATGCTATGCCTCCTGAATGCTTATACTTGCCCGTGCTTGAATTAACAATATTTGCCTTGGACAGGGAAGGACAAATGGTAAGTTGGTAAGTATCGTCGTATTTCCTCTCATGTCGCACGGTGCACTGCCACACGAGTTAGGCTATTCAAATCTTTGCATGAAACTGTCACGCCCCAGTCCCAAAATATATGGAACCAGGCCACGTGGCAATAGCCAGCTGACACGTCTCCGAGGATATCCCAATTTAATGGATCCACGAAGAGTGCTACGCTGTCCTATGATACTAACATGTCCAATATCAGTCAATAACAGGTAAACTAATCTCATCCACAATATAAAGAGCAAGAAACACTAAATAAAATGCTGGTTAATAAATACCAGTCTCAAGGTATCATAGTACAACCTGTAATTTCTGGTGGGAACAAACCCACTACTATGACGAAATAAAGTACTGAAATGAGATATAAAAGAAATGGCTATGGCATCAGCTGAGAGGATAATGATGCCCTCCATCTAGGCTAAAGGCCTACCAACTGGTCACGGAAACTCTGACGGCTGCACCTCCAACTCCTCGGCTGAAGCGAATCTCGTCTCCTGTCCTGGGCCGTATACTGTGGGGTAGTAAGCCTCGTCTAAATCTGGAAAGGTACCAGGTCCTCAGAGGGACGTAACAAGATACAAGAAAACAACATGCTATATATGAATACTGAATAAAATAAATACAATAAGGGTGTGCTAGCCATCTAAGTGAATGCAATGTGAGGTCAACTCTGATGCGTATGAGTAGGCGTAGGCATAGCGTCCATACTCCGAAGAAAATGGCATCTGTATAGTATATCGTCCATATCGCTCCGAAGAACGTGGCATCGGTATAAAGGGAAACTCATTGGACCCGGGTTCCTCCGAACTACGGCTCCAATGTGTGTATCCCATACGCCTCCTAGTTGTCCTCCCCGCCCAATGTAGATACGCAAGTCGACTACTCGACGTACATACCATGAATCTATATGCCAAGTCACTAAATTATATCCTGACTACATGCTAGCCGTGATGTAGGATGTACGCAACGATAGCTAGTCGAGTGCGCAAGCCCGCATCCCAATATGAATGTATCTCAGTGTGCGTGTAAGGTGTCAGGTCTCAGACAATCACAGAGTATCGTCCAATGGGTTGAGTCTGCTAAGATCTAAGTCCATCTATACTAATCATCGACATAACCGTCGAATGCAACCGAGACAACTCGGACGCGCACAGTTGTACCAACAACAAGAATACAATACAACATTTGCATATTTAATTTAGACAGTAAATATAGCAAGGTATCTTGCCTGTATCCGGGAGCTGTGAATGCTAAAAGCTGGTTCCTGCAATGTCTCCTGGCTGATCCAAAGGTCCTAAACAAAATATAATATAACAAATCTAACATCAGACACTAACATACATAAGAAATTATGGCGTTGCTCCTAGATATTGTTACAGGTTTACTGCTGACCGATTACAGCATCACAGGTGCACGTAGCTAGGGTGTGCCCATGTTCTGTCTTTGGTCAACGTTTCTCTTGTGACAATATCTATCGGTTTATGGTTGAAAACTATTTCTACTCTGTATGGAAACATGTCCTTGGTTTCCATATTCAACCATACTTGGCGATGTCTAAGTTTTATTGTTGAATTTCAGGTTTCTAACAATAGATCTTATGATTAAGAAATAGTTAGTTATTAACCAATTCTAATTCTTTTCTATCAACATGCCATCACATACCTAGTTAGGGTTAACTGATTTTGTGTCCAATATTACCAGTCTTGACACGACGACACAATGATCTTATATGGATACAATACAAGGAGGGTGAGTCGGGTGTTTACCTAGTTTGACAGGACGAGAGTCTTCTCGCTGACGGATCGTTCTCCGGCTAGTGGTGGCTTCGGCGTCAGTCGGCGGCAGATCGCAACGGCAGCGGCGACTTGGACAGCGGCGGGGTGACGGAAGGGGGTGCGGAAACTCGGAACAGCGGCTAAGGGACTCGGGGCAGCGGCTGACGGGTCGGGAAGCAGCGGCTGATGGGGAACTCGGGGGCAGCGGCTGATGGGGAACTCGGGAAGCAGCGGCTGATGTGGTGTGGCCGGAAGTATGGGAGGGGTCGGCTAGGGTTTGGAGAGGGTGGTGTAGATTTTTCTAGGGTTTCAAGAAGGAACTTCATATATATATACATATGGAGAATTTGTGGGCTGATCTTGGCTTGGGCTTGTCTGGTCTTCTTGAGATGGGCTGGTCCAAAGGGAATGAGTATTGGTGGGCTACACAAGGGTTGCTTGAGGTGAACTTAGTCTTAATTATAATTAACTAACAAGTTAACTAGATAATTCATTGTGTATTTAAGACATTTGAAACTATTTTATGAGTGGTACACCGGTGTCGTGGCATACCGCATTGAGGTAGACTGATACCTAAATTTTGGGTTTGGGTTGGGGTTCTACTCAGTAAGGTAATTGATTAAATTCATATTTTTAGACGAGGGGGTTTACAATCTACCCTCCTTAGAGCATTTCGTCCTCGAAATTAAAACATACGTAAGGTAAGAGCTAATGACTGAAAAGGAAATTCTAACGCGTACCTAGTCCTTCGAAGAGATGGGGATAACGTTGACGAATATCTTCCTCGCGTTCCCAAGTCGACTCGCCTGGTGCATGATACCTCCATGCGACACGAACTAGGGGAATGGTCTGCCCTCGTAATACCTTCTCACTTCTGTCTAGAATCTCCACAGGCTCCTCTTGGTATGATAAGCTCGGCCCGACTGTGATCTCGGAATGGTCAAGCACGTGACTAGGATCCGATATGTACCTCCTTAATTGAGATACATGGAAGACGTCATGGACTCCTTCCAAGGTCTGCGGTAATGCTAATCTGTAAGCAACCTCTCCGACGCGTTCTAAGATGTCGAATGGTCCGATGTACCTCGGACTCAGCTTCCCTCTGCCTCCGAATCTAATAGTCCCTCGAGTAGGTGAGATTCGTAAGAATACGTGATCTCCTACCTGAAACTCTAAGGGTCGACGATGTGCATTCGCCCAATGCTTCTGTCGGTCTTGTGCTGCTCGAAGGTGTCCTTGGATCTTCTTTACCTTCTCTACCGTCCGAACAACCATCTCTGGTCCGAGAATCTGTCGCTCGCCTATATCACTCCAGCATACTGGAGAACGACACTTCCTGCCATACAACGCTTCATAGGGAGCCATCTGAATGCTCGCTTGATAGCTGTTGTTGTAGGAAAACTCGACCAAATATAGGTGGTCCTCCCATGATCCTCCGAAGTCAAGCATGCACGCTCTCAACATGTCTTCTAACGTCTGAATGGTGCGCTCCGACTGGCCATCTGTTTGGGGGTGATACGCTGTGCTAAACCTTAGGCGAGTACCAAGGCTCTCCTGTATACTCCGCCAAAAGTAAGACGTAAATCTCGTATCCCTGTCAGACACAATGCTGACTAGCACTCCATGTAGGCGCACAATCTCCCTCATGTACATGTCTGCTAAAGCCTCCGTCGATTGTCCCACTCTAAAGGGTAAAAAGTGTGCGGACTTGGTGAGTCTATCCACGATTACCCATACTGCATTTCGCCCACTAGGACTCCTCGGGAAGCCTGTAACAAAGTCCATAGTGATATGCTCCCATTTCCACTTCGGTATAGGAAGCGGTTGAAGCAATCCTGCAGATCTCTGGTGCTCGGCCTTGACTTGCTGACACACCAGGCACTTGGCCACAAAACGTGCTATCTCTCTCTTCATTCCGTGCCACCAGTAGTACTGTCTTAGATCTCTGTACATCTTCGTGCCTCCTGGATGAATGGAATAGATGGAACTGTGTGCCTCTGACATCAATTCTTGCCGAAGTTCTCCATTTGGAACATAGAGACGATCTCCGCATCTCAGTGTTCCGTCTTCATGCATCCGCAGTTCTGTCTGTAATCCAGCCTCTGTCCTCTGTCTGAGCCTCTGAAATCTGGCATCTGTCGGCAAGGCAGCCTTGATTCTTTCCACTAGTGTCGATTACAATTGGAAACTCGACAACTGTCCGTCTACTCCGGGTATGATAACCTCTATACCCATCTGCTCTAGATCTCTCAACAGATGTTGTTGGGTAGTCAAGAAGAATGCCATAGGTCTTCTGCTCAATGCGTCTGCTACTACGTTGGCCTTTCACGGGTGGTACCGTAGCTCAATTTAGAAGTCTGTCATCACCTCGAGCCAACGTCTCTGCCTCTGATTAAGATCCTTCTGAGTGTAGACATATTTCAGGCTCTTATGATCCGTAAATATCTCCACTCTTCCTCCATATAGGTAATGCCTCCAAAGCTTTAAAGCAAAGATCACCGCGGCAAGCTCCAAGTCATGGGTGGGATAGTTCTTCTCATGTGTCCTCAACTGCCTAGAAGCATAAGCTACAACTTTTCCATGCTGCATCAAGACGCATCCTAATCCTTTCTCGGATGCATCGCTGTAGATTACAAATCCTCCGGGTCCAGAAGGTATGGTCAAGATAGGTGCTGTAGTCAAGCGTTTCTTCAGCTCATCGAACGCCTTCTGACACTCCTCTGTCCAAGTGAACTCTTGCTCCTTACGGGTCAAGCGGGTCATTGGCTCTGCAATCTTTGCGAAGTTCTCTACGAACCTCCAGTAATATCCGGCAAGTCCTAGGAAACTCCTCACCTCTGAGACATTGGTAGGGGTTGGCCATGTCTTTACAGATGAAATCTTCGCCGGATCTTCTGAGATACCGTTTCCTGAGATGACGTGTCCAAGGAAAGCGACACGATCTAGGAGAAACTCACACTTGCTCAGCTTGGCATAAAGTCTCTCTTTCCTCAGTGTCTCTAACACTAGTCTCAAGTGCTCTTCGTGCTCCTCGTGGCTCTTCGAATACACCAAAATGTCGTCGATGAAAACTACCACGAACCGGTCTAAGTATTGGTGGAATACTCTGTTCATCAAGTTCATAAATACAGCTGGCGCATTCGTCAGTCCAAAAGGCATCACTAAGAACTCGTAGTGACCATAACGAGTCCTGAATGCTGTCTTTTGAATGTCTTCTCTTCGCACCTTCACTTGATGATAACCCGATCTTAAGTCGATCTTTGTGAACACTACTGCTCCTGTCAACTGGTCGAATAAATCGTCAATCCGCGGCAGAGGGTACTTGTTCTTGATAGTCAAAGCATTAAGGGCTCTGTAATCAATACACATACGTACTGTTCCATCCTTCTTAGGCACAAACAATACTGGTGCTCCCCATGGTGATGCACTAGGACGGATAAATCCCTTGCTCTGAAACTCCTCCAATTGTAGCTTCAACTCGTCTAACTCCTTCTTCGCCAATCGGTACACATTAGAAGATACCGGTGCTGCTCCTGGTACTAGCTCAATGGTGAACTCCACGTCTCTATCTGGGGGTAAGCCTGGCAATTCGTCGGGGAAAACATCCTCGAATTCTGCAACTATAGGTGGGGGCGCAATCTCCATAGCCATGCAAGTTCCAGCTGTCTGTCCTACTCCTCGTTCGACGGTCCCTCGCATGTACTCGAACTCCGGTTGATCTGGTGGTCTAAAAGTGACGCTACCCTTCCGGCAGTTCAGTATGGCGTTATACTGGCTTAACCAATCCATACCTAACACAACATCAAAGTACGGCATAGGCAATACCAAGAATCGCGCTCTCATCTCTCTACCACATACGACTACCGAGCACGTTCTAATAGTGCTGGTAACCGGCACGATACCTCCTCCGGTAAGAATCTTCCAACTCCTAGGTAAGGGGGAAGTCGCTACTCTATGCATTGCTACAAATCTACTAGATATAAATGACAATGTAGCACCAGAATCAAACAATGCTGTCGCAGGTAGAGATGCGACTAAAATGGTACCTGTGATTGCCTCTCCTTCTGTTTCCTCTTCGGTGGTTGCTAAGGCAAAGGCCTGTCCCTGTCTCTGTCCTCCTGCCTGCTGTCGGGCACGATCAAACTGTGCCTGCTGTGGGGGCAAGGGTGGTCCCCTCTGGAATCCTCTGGGTGCTGGTGGACGCTGGCCTCCTGGTGGGGGTAGTATCCTCGGGGCTGGTGCTGCTGGTCTCTGTCCGGCCTGTGGGGCTGTCTCCCTGCGCTATGGGCAGTCTCTGGCAAGGTGCTGGCTGGCTCCACAAATCATGCATGTCCCAAGTCTCTTTCGGCAGTCCTTCTCGAAGTGACCTCTCTTACCACAGAAGTGGCAAATCGGGAGTTCCTGGTGTGGATATGGTGATGCTCTCTGCTGTGTCTGCGCTCCAGGACGACGGATGGGTCCTCCTGCTCCGGGCTGGACTCTAGCTGGCGTGGTCGTGCTGGAACGTCTAGATCTTCTGACAATGGCCTCCTGGATCCTTGCCTCTGCTAGGACCTCCTCATAAGAAACCCTTGCCTGTGCGGTGGTGTATCTCTGTAGCTCGAAATTGAGACCGTGGTGGAATCTCTGAGCCTTCTCTAGATCATTGGGTATCAGGACGGCTCCAAATCTGCTAAGGCGGCTAAACTCTGCGTCATATGCGTCAACAGTCATATTCCCCTGTTCTAGATGTAGGAACTGGGAGTATAGGGCATTTCTGACTGTTGCTGGAAAATACTTCGCATTGAAGTACTCTAAGAACTGTTCCCAAGTCTGGTTCTTACCTACATTGCGCTCAATGGAATCCCACCAGTGATGGGCGTTGCCTTTTAGTTGGGCCCTTACTGCGGTCATCCAAAGGTCTGGTTGCAGTTGTGAGGCCTCTAATAGCATCTCCGTGTTGGCGATCCAATCGGAGATCTGTTCTGCAGTCTCATTGCCTGAGAAGGTATCTGGTCCCATCTGTCGGAACCATCTAACAGTGCCACCTGTCGGGGCTGGTGGAGGTGCTGGTGCTGGTGCTGGTGTCGTGACAGGTGTCCTCTCTAGTACTGCCATCAGACTCTGTCGTAATGTCTCTGTCTGCTGCCACTGTGCTTGTATCATTGCCTGGAAGAACTGAAGCATCTGTGGCTGGCCATCTAGCTGCGGCATCTGGGGCGGATAAGGTGGAGGCGGTGGTAGTGGAATCTCTGGTTGTGCAGTAGGCGTCTCCTCAGATGTCGGCCTCTCAGTCTGCGGCATCGGTGTAGCTCCTGAAGTCTGGCCCTCATAATGTTGCGTGGGGATGGTCTGGGAAGTCTGTCCCTCAGGTGGTGGTGTAGGATCGCCCTGTGGTGTCTCGTGCCAATGTATCAGTGGTGTCTGCAGCGGGTGTTGCCCTTGGGGTACCTCATCTCCTTGAGTGGTGTTATCCGGCACCGCGGCACGGGGTGCTCCTCATCCACTGCGTAAATTCATCTTGCTGCAAGGGATAGAGCTTCATTAAAAGAGTACGAGAACAAACAAACAGGATGCATATATTTAGAAGCAGTATGAAGGAAGTTCAAAGGCGAATCAAAGTGGATGAGACCTAATAATTTCTATCCTATTGCAGGCTCGCTGGGCATGTTACCATACCACAAGCGAAAAAGTCGACCTGCATGGGCCACCACTAAAACCATGTCACGCCCCAGTCCCAAAATATATGGAACCAGGCCACGTGGCAATAGCCAGCTGACACGTCTCCGAGGATATCCCAATTTAATGGATCCACGAAGAGTGCTACGCTGTCCTATGATACTAACATGTCCAATATCAGTCAATAACAGGTAAACTAATCTCATCCACAATATAAAGAGCAAGAAACACTAAATAAAATACTGGTTAATAAATACCAGTCTCAAGGTATCATAGTACAACCTGTAATGTCTGGTGGGAACAAACCCACTACTATGACGAAATAAAGTACTGAAATGAGATATAAAAGAAATGGCTATGGCATCAGCTGAGAGGATACTGATGCCCTCCATCTAGGCTAAAGGCCTACCAACTGGTCACGAAAACTCTGACGGCTGCACCTCCAACTCCTCGGCTGAAGCGAATATCGTCTCCTGTCCTGGGCCGTATACTGTGGGGTAGTAAGCCTCGTCTAAATCTGGAAAGGTACCAGGTCCTCAGAGGGACTTAACAAGATACAAGAAAACAACATGCTATATATGAATACTGAATAAAATAAATACAATAAGGGTGTGCTAGCCATCTAAGTGAATGCAATGTGAGGTCAACTCTGATGCGTATGAGTAGGCGTAGGCATAGCGTCCATACTCCGAAGAAAATGGCATCTGTATAGTATATCGTCCATATCGCTCCGAAGAACGTGGCATCAGTATAAAGGGAAACTCATTGGACCCGGGTTCCTCCGAACTACGGCTCCAATGTGTGTATCCCATACGCCTCCTAGTTGTCCTCCCCGCCCAATGTAGATACGCAAGTCGACTACTCGACGTACATACCATGAATCTATATGCCAAGTCACTAAATTATATCCTGACTACATGCTAGCCGTGATGTAGGATGTACGCAACGATAGCTAGTCGAGTGCGCAAGCCCGCATCCCAATATGAATGTATCTCAGTGTGCGTGTAAGGTGTCAGGTCTCAGACAATCACAGAGTATCGTCCAATGGGTTGAGTCTGCTAAGATCTAAGTCCATCTATACTAATCATCGACATAACCGTCGAATGCAACCGAGACAACTCGGACGCGCACAGTTATACCAACAACAAGAATACAATACAACATTTGCATATTTAATTTAGACAGTAAATATAGCAAGGTATCTTGCCTGTATCCGGGAG
The DNA here is from genome assembly GCA_036927795.1 of Iris macrosiphon. Taxonomy (NCBI): domain Eukaryota; kingdom Viridiplantae; phylum Streptophyta; class Magnoliopsida; order Asparagales; family Iridaceae; genus Iris; species Iris macrosiphon. The sequence goes on from JAYESA010000003.1 coordinate 172,390,498, forward strand.
CTGTGAATGCCAAAAGCTGGTTCCTGCAATGTCTCCTGGCTGATCCAAAGGTCCTAAACAAAATATAATATAACAAATCTAACATCAGACACTAACATACATAAGAAATTATGGCGTTGCTCCTAGATATTGTTACAGGTTTACTGCTGACCGATTACAGCATCACAGGTGCACGTAGCTAGGGTGTGCCCATGTTCTGTCTTTGGTCAACGTTTCTCTTATGACAATATCTATCGGTTTATGGTTGAAAACTATTTCTACTCTGTATGGAAACATGTCCTTGGTTTCCATATTCAACCATACTTGGCGATGTCTAAGTTTTATTGTTGAATTTCAGGTTTCTAACAATAGATCTTATGATTAAGAAATAGTTAGTTATTAACCAATTCTAATTCTTTTCTATCAACATGCCATCACATACCTAGTTAGGGTTAACTGATTTTGTGTCCAATATTACCAGTCTTGACACGACGACACAATGATCTTATATGGATACAATACAAGGAGGGTGAGTCGGGTGTTTACCTAGTTTGACAGGACGAGAGTCTTCTCGCTGACGGATCGTTCTCCGGCTAGTGGTGGCTTCGGCGTCAGTCGGCGGCAGATCGCAACGGCAGCGGCGACTTGGACAGCGGCGGGGTGACGGAAGGGGGTGCGGAAACTCGGAACAGCGGCTAAGGGACTCGGGGCAGCGGCTGACGGGTCGGGAAGCAGCGGCTGATGGGGAACTCGGGGGCAGCGGCTGATGGGGAACTCGGGAAGCAGCGGCTGATGTGGTGTGGCCGGAAGTATGGGAGGGGTCGGCTAGGGTTTGGAGAGGGTGGTGTAGATTTTTCTAGGGTTTCAAGAAGGAACTTCATATATATATACATATGGAGAATTTGTGGGCTGATCTTGGCTTGGGCTTGTCTGGTCTCCTTGAGATGGGCTGGTCCAAAGGGAATGAGTATTGGTGGGCTACACAAGGGTTGCTTGAGGTGAACTTAGTCTTAATTATAATTAACTAACAAGTTAACTAGATAATTCATTGTGTATTTAAGACATTTGAAACTATTTTATGAGTGGTACACCGGTGTCGTGGCATACCGCATTGAGGTAGACTGATACCTAAATTTTGGGTTTGGGTTGGGGTTCTACTCAGTAAGGTAATTGATTAAATTCATATTTTTAGACGAGGGGGTTTACAGAAACTGATCCTAAGGCAACTAGAAAGACAACTTAATAGTTGGTGCACGGAACCTGTATTACGTATTTGGATTTGTCGAGCGGGCGAGTAGCCTCCCCACCAGTGCATTCAATGTACTGATAACCCACCAGATCGTTTGCAGGGTGCAGGAGAACCTCGTTCGGTACGGATGCCTCCTTCGTACGTGCTAAGTGTGGGGATCACTCTGTAGCAGCGGTGCATCCGAAATTGAAGCACATATATAAGACATAATGTTAGAACTTGCCGGAACATTCGCCTGTACAATTATTCCACAATTGTAGCTACTTAGCATGCTTTTACTGTTTCAGAGAGAGAGAGAGAGGCTTGAGCGATTTTTAATCACGGCCAAGCGCCGTCTGTAATAATTATTTATATCAATAAAAGAGCTTACTTTACTTCAATGTTGTGTTATTCAATGCTTACTCTATTGTCAACTAAGTGAACTTGTTATCGATCGCCTATGCATTCATAAACTCCGCTGCACTCGGATAATCTGTGCGACTCTGTGGCTTAGAACTCTTACCGCCAGCCAATGAACCACGGCCTTGTACGGGCGTGGCTCACGCTCGTGTGGCATCACGCCCGGATGGGTCAAAGCGATCGTTCAGCTGGAGCGCTGGCACGGTGATTCTCGCCTAGCGGGAACGGCCGATTTTCCTGCGGGAGATCGGGGCGTGACAGCTGGCATAGCCATAAAGGATGGTTTTAGTCAAGAGCGAGAATGGTCTGCGACTCAAGAAATGAGGCGTCACATCCATCCTGCCCGAAACAGGCGACTATTTAGTCTAAGAACGAGAATGGCGTGAAGGAAGGTTCACAAGGCGTTACACGCCATCCTGCCCGAAACAGGTAGACTAACAGATGTTCCGTCCGGATTGGATCGGCCCCAGAGCCTCGGAGACCGTTTGCAGGAACATGATTGAATACCTTATGCACAAGTTGTCCGTGACATGCAAGTCTTGGGTCTCATGTTCACGAGATTTATGACATGACATATTAATTTTTTATTCTTGTTCAGAACGAGTATGCTCCACGAGCTATGATTTTTGCTTTTCTTGACATGATTGTCGTTTTGAGTTAAACTTGACATGGTGCAATCCCTAGTTTGGAGATGCCTTGGCGACCTAACGGTCCCAGATACTTTCAAGTTCATACTTGCACGGAACGACTATTAGATAGTCTTTCGGTGAATTGGATGAATGCAAGACAAGATAATATTTACTTGATTATGGCATAAAATTTTGTTACAAGCATTGAAATGAGGCAACGAGTACAAGTTACAATGTAAGAAGGCGAGCATGCATTTATATTTGAAACATAAGCATTTACGTTAGCACGGTCTATGGGGTAGTACGAGGAGTGAAGGCGTACAAGGACATATCGAGCGACATAATCTAGGGGCCTGCAATGTGAATAAGTGAAGCAGTCCCCTACGAAGAGTATATGATGATCTACTCGAGGTATAGCGAGGTCTACTTGCACGAAGCAAAGGTAGCATGCGAGGGTCCGATTATAAGCCAAGTTTTATTTTCATGTTCTAACACAAGCAATACAAGATGAGATTATTTTCTTAGCTAGGTGCGTTGTAATCTTTATTAGCATGTAGGGGGTGATTCACCTAGATACTAGCATATATCGTCCATATTTTTAAGTGTGCTGGCTAAGCAAAGACAAGTTCATCGTAGCCACCCACCTTGGCGATGATTCGTCTCGGTCGAGCGATACTCCGAGCGAGCCTTTGAAAGTCTAAGTTTGAACTCCTTAAGGGCCAAGTCTGGAAATCCTTTGCCTCAAACGAGTCTTCTCGCTGAGCAAAGCGGGTCGGGTCATTGCACTTGTATCGTTTGAATCGGCTGTCCGTTTGAACGAAACGGGGTTACACGTAAAGCTACAGCTGTCAGATCTTGCCCGAGATTGGTAGACAGCACAAGAAAGGGCGCTTCTGAAGCCCATTGACTAGAGGACGTTTAAGGAGCATTTTTAGGAGAAGTATTTCTACACCACCGCCAAGTTCCAGCTCCAGCAGTAGTTCATCATTCTTCCCCAGAACACAAAATTGGCTGACCAGTATGCCATCGCGTTTTACTGACTCAGACGATTTGCTCCATATATGGTAGCTTTCGAAGAGGACCGAGCCAAAATATTTAAGCAAGGGTTACATCTTGAGCTTCAACAGTTTACGGCGGGCCATAATTATACCACCTATGATACGATTCTCCGGGAAGCTAGGTCCCAAGAACTTGTCGGCCAGAGATTAGTAGCAAGGACTGGAGGCCAGAAGAGGCCACGCTCATCTATAAGAGGCATCAATATTCAGTTATCACCTCCAGCACCAACAGTCATAACTCCTCGCCCGCTAGCACCCCCAGCCTCTACACTAACCTCAGTACAATCCACCAGGCAGTCTGTATCAGTAGGATGTAGTCACTGCGGCAAGCCAGGACACACCAGAGATCAGTGTAGAAGGGGCCAATGGCAAGTGTCTCAGATATGGGACATATGACCACATGATTGGTTCATCCTCGCTTCTGTACCCAGAGGCTTCTTCATTCTGAAAGTTACCAGCTCTGCCTCGAGCAACGACTCAAGGTCCGCAAGGACCAGCATTAGTAGTTCGACCACTAGCCCAGCGAACTCTCCCGACGCAGACTCAGAAGTTCCAGCAGCAAAATTCGATACAGTATGCACAAGTACAGCAAGCCCAACCAACAAGACAGAACCAACAGGAAGTTAGAGCCACAACCCCTAAAAGTTGGCCTGACAAAGTATTTGGCAGCCTAGAGCAGTTGATAGGCGAAGGCGCTACAATTTTGGGTAAGATTTTTGAGCTCTTTTTAGCTTGTCATATTCTTGGCTTCTTGTCGATCGATCTTGTGTTCCGATACGTTCGAAATACGATAGCCGTTTTGATCCTTTCGTTGAGCAAATGCGAGTTCTTCGCTCTGCTCTTTCACCTCCGTATCTCGGGGTATGCGACCCGACTGCGAAGGAACGTCCTGGATCGGAGTCATATCCTTGATAAGATTGTTGGTACTGACTTACTCAAGGCTTGGCTCTTGTCCATTTATTTTTGAGTCAGCATAAGGCAAGCGCGAACGAATTTTTAATTTACTGACTCAGGAGTATATGTATCCATATGCCTCCATTTTTCTTTTGTGATGCTTCTGTATATTTATTCATTAGTTACTTTTGCAGTTATCTTTTATTTCAGTTACTTGCTTAGTATAATCCTTTGATTAGTGACATATGATTTCTTGAGCTTTCTCGTGTGTTTGAGCTCGACTAGCCTTGGTGAAATTTCGATGACGAAATTTTTCTAAGGAGGGTAGAGATGTCACACCCTGTTCCAGATTTCGTATTTCTGTATTTTTGGTATTTAATTTTCTTTTATTTTTTGGTGTTTGGTAGTTTTGGTGCATGTATATTTTATATTATATATTGTATCTTGGAGTTTGTCCTGTAGATGAGACTACTCGAGACCAGTAATAGACTCGTGGATATGCCACTGACTCCTATTAGGACCCGTATTTAGATTTGAACCATAGTTTGGTCATTAGGGTTGAACCCTTGAGCCCATGAACCCCCCCCCCCCCCCCCATTTTTGCTTTTAGTATATATATTAGCTTTTCTCTCTCCTCTCTTCTTCTTCTTCTTCTTCTTCTTCTTCTTCTTCTTCTTCATTTTCACTTTCTTTCTTCCTTGCTCCCTTCTCCCTCACCCCTGTGCACCTCCCCTAGCCAAACCCTAGCATTGGACCTAGCTAGAAAGAGGTCATTAGACTCTTAGGCAAGTACATCTTGATCCATGATAAAACCTTAATTTTTGGATTTCTCATATATATGTTGTGTTTAAAAAATATATTTCATGAAAAATGTTGTCATTGAGTTGCTAATCATATTTAGTTCTTGGAGTTTTGGATTTTGATAAGTATATTTGAGTAGATCTGAATTTGAAGTTTAGAGTTTTTACGTTCCGTGTATTTTTTGTGGTTTTGATATACTAAAACATGTTATTTTAGAAAAAAATAGTTTTTTGTGATTGATGGAGCACTTCATTTCGAGAATTTTGGCTTTTGATTCACTTGATTTGGAGTTAAAATAAATTTTCTATGAAGAAAATAAAATTTAGATTTTTTAGAGATTTCGCCATGGCAGAACCTGCTGTTGGAGAAGACGAATTTTTATGCGGTCAGTGACCTATGCGGCTGAAAGTGCTATGCGGCCCGTGAGGGTTATATGGCATGAGCTCCTTGCCGCATACTGTAGCATGTGTCCATCTTGTTCGATGCATGACTGTTTATTACACAAAGAGTCCATGAACTCCTTGTGTATTCACTCGTTGAACGAATAAAAAATTCGCGAAGTCCAAGAGGGACATCTATGCGACAATCAGAGCATGCGGCAAGCGGACTTATGTAGCATTGGTACTATGCACCTCTTCTTTTTTGACGCATAACTCTGTTTTGCCCTTGCACATTTTTCTATAATTTTGTCATTTCTCTCTCACACTTTATTGCATGTCACATCAGTCACATCAATCACTTGATGTCAATTCATTGACACTTTATTTATTGACCGTCACTTCGACACGTGTCCCAAGGAGTAGACTTAACCCTGAGCATGCGGCCAGTGAGTCCATGCGGCCAGTGGGCGCATGCGGCCATGAATTCTTGTGTGCATTTTGTGTTCATTTTAATTATGTTCATTTAGTAATTCTTTTTGGTGATTATTTTTGTGTGCTTTCTTATGACAATACAAGTTTATGTTACTAGACAAGTTTTGCATATAGTTTACTAGACAAGTTTATGTACGAGTTCACAATCCTCACGACACCGTAAAAATGTTTGTGTATGAAAATTTATTGCATTTGGCATCAGGCGATCGAGTATGAGTATTGCCCAATGTATCGCATGTCGCGAATACGATATATCGTGAAAAGCTCGTAATCGTGACTCGTCATTCTAGGAAAGTTCTCAAGTGTCCATGACTCGAGAACTTGAAATAATTCAATAATGATTATACAAGATAAGATTTACCTAGATCATTGGGAGGGAAGAATATTGCGCTACCGGCTACCCCGACCTCTAAGGGCCCCATGCAGCATGGAACAATCCTGCTAGGAAAGGGCTCCATGACTGACCAAGTTCACGCGTGCTGCGGCACTTAAGAGACAAGTTTAGGTTACAAGACCAGTTTATGCTTATAAAGCAAGTTTATGATCACAAGTTTAAGTGTATGCTTACAAGTTCAATTCATGTTTATGATAAAGTAACTAGTTATGTTGTAATAATGTTGAATGTGCATTTAAGTTTACTCGACAAGCGTACCATTGGCCATCCGGATTGACTACAACTGTCGGTGGTAGCAATATTCTTAAAATATGCATTTAGTAATTAAGGCATTTGACAACCCTAACTAGTTAATTGTAGCAAACCGTAGAGCTGTTTGGCCGTGCCATGAATGTTGTTACTTTTATTTATAGCTCGCTCTTCTAGTTTCATGTCTCTTGTTTGTTTTAAGGGTTGTGGTCCCGATCCAGAGTAGTCCCTATGTCCTCTTGTCGCTCGTCGCCATACTTTCCTTTATAGCACTTGTTATCAGTTCATTCAGTTATATTCTTGAGACAAGTACATTGGTACCGTAAAAATCTTGATCAGCATTTATTTTATGTCTCTTTTATGCTGAATGTTGTGATGTGGTTGGTCTATCACCTTGAGATCCTTTGTGGTACTTGTTGCTTGGGGTTCTGATCCCACTTGTTTTGTAAAGCTAGATTACCCCGAGGAGAACCAGGGTCCACTGTAATTCCAGCAAGATTGGTCGCACTCGTAGGACTGCGGCCGAAGCTCACGAGTGGGTTTTCTTCCTCCACCCCTCGTAGTGTTATTTTATTTTGTGGTATTTTAGCAAGAGGCAATGTTAGCCCCTTATTTTGAGATCACTTATTTGACTACAGTCAACATGATGTATATATTAGACCATGGCTGGTATATTTGCTCATGTATAATTATACTCTGCTAGTGCAGCATTTTGTATTCACTAGCTTCATGATCATATATGACATATAATTTGGGATGCCTCTTTACTTTCATGTATGATATACTTTTTTAATTGTTGTTGATGGATTGAGAAACTAGGATTTGTCGGCTTTAGGACTGACGTCATAGCATGCTAGAGTCCACACATTTGTCTTCTAGACAACCTTAGCACATTGTGGGTTACTTCGATATTATGCAAGGTGTGGTTGGCCATGTCATTCCTCATATTTACCGAGTAATCTGGGAGCGGGACGTGACACCGAAATTGTTTGACCAAAATATTCTCCCATTGTCTTTTTCCTCGCACCCCCACTCGCTGCCCCCTCCCTGTCGCACGTCCCCCTGCTCCTCCCTCACCGATGCCGCAGTCGGATCCCCCCTCTCTCTCTCCTCCCTCTTATGTCTCCAGTAGCCCCCCCTCTTTCTCCGGCACCAACATCAGCAACAATAGCAGCGGTAGTAGCCGTCAGCGGGGACGCATAACGAGGAGCAGTAGCAGCGAAAACAATCGCCAATGGGGGCACGTGGCGGGGATGGGGAAGCTGACTGGGGAACGCGGCGGGTAGCAGCTGCAGCAGTTGCTGGCGAGAGCCTACGGTTGGAGGAGGGCAAAGGGAGTGCGCGCGAGGAGGAGGCGCGCTACGAGGAGGGGGCAGCGGGGGGCGAACGTTGCTGTGGGGGCAACGATGGTAGGGGGTGCAGGAAAGAAACGAATGGAGAGATATTTTGGTCAAAAGAGTTGACTGTTACTAGAAGACGGTTTCCGTCAAAAGTAAAAAAATTCTTATATTATGATAATTCGATAGGTATACCTTAACTTAAATTAAAAAAATGGATGGCAACTCAATATTTCTTTAGAAAATTTTTGACTTACCCCCACTATTTTTTACCATATTTAACGGTGCACCCCACAGTTTTTCAATAACGTAGAAGACCCTCAACTTTTGACGGAATCCGTCTAGAATTGACGGTCAACTGCTTTGACCAATTTTTTTTGACCAAAATGTCCCTCCCATTGTCTTCTTCCTCTCTCCCCTCCCCGATGGCAAGCTGCCGTCTCTACTCCCCCCCTCCCCGCCACCGTCCCCGCTCCCCCCCCCCCCGGCCGCCACCGCCCCCCTAGCCAACAGCAGCAACCGCTGCTCGCACGCGCACCTTGCCGCTGCTGCTTCCCACCGTCGTGCTCGGCCCTACCGCCGCATCTGCTCGCCTCTGCTGCGGGGGAGCTGGGGCGGGGAGGTAGTGGGGGCGAGTGGCGTGGGGGTGGCCGGGGAGGGGGGAGCGGGGGGGGGGGGAGGGGAGGGGAGAGAGCATGGGGGAGCGGCGGCGGTGGCCTATCCGCGGTGAGTGCGGGGGGGAGGGGGTGGGGAGGAGGGTGAGAAGGAAGAGAGAAGAAAATAGTAGGGACATTTTCATCAAAAAAAAAAATTTTGGTTGACTGTCACGACTGGACATATTCCGTCAAAAGTAAAAGAATATGTATATTATTGAAAAACTGTAGAATATATCCTTAAATATGATAAAAAAAAGTAAAGGTAAGTAAATTTTTTTTTTTTTAAAGATTTATATTCATGTGCTTTCAACAAGTTTTTTTCGAACTCCTTATAATTCGAAGTGATTGTATGCAAATAGAAAGAGTTGGTGGACTCGTTAAAAGAAAGGGGGGCAGAGATTGAATTTAATAAAGGGAACTTTGTATACAGTAAGGCCCTAACAACAAATTCTTTCTCACTCCAGACTACTGGCCCCACCCTTCCTAAGTACTCTCCTTGTCCTGCGCTCAGCATCTCTGCCCACATCCCCTCTGTCCCTGTCCCATCTCATGCTTTACTCCCACATAAACAATACAAATACATGAACAATGCACTACAACTAGAAAGTAAAAAAAATAAAAAATAAATAACAAACCTCAAAGAAAGAGAGCGAGAGCACTGAGAGTGGGAGGCTATGGAAGAATCCAAGTCCAATGAAGAAGTGAAGAAGAGCAACAAAAAATGCAACCCACTAGTAGAGGGAAGAAGGAGAAGCAAGTCCCAAGCTGGCTACCCAGCCCTTCTCCCCCTCCCCCTCCCCCTCCCCCTCCCCCTGCCCCCTCCATTCCTTCTCCCACCATTGCTCTCTCTCCCTCGAAGCAACACCACCCAAGCTTGGAAGTACAAGCCTTGTGCATCCAATACTCATCACCTCCCACTGATGCCTCTTCCTGCAGCTGATGGTAAGTAAGCAAACCAACTTCCCACATATATATATATATATAAGGACAGTTAGCTATATGCTTTCTTGCTACATCTCTGTATTTTTTCTGCTTCTGGGCTTTTCTCAGATGGAGTACTAATCATCTATGCATCCAAGCTCTTGCTTGTTTGGTAGCATCACTTGTTATTGGTTGAGGAATCTTTTTCTTTTGTTCTCTGTACTGGTCGCGAGAATCATTCACTGAAAATATGTTTTTAATCAAGAAAAGTGATTCTGGTAATTGCAACTATAACTGCTAGAGTGTTGGTGGGAATAGAGGAAGACCGAAAACACGTACAATATTCACACATGAATCTTTCTTAGGTTGACCAAATGCATTAGTAGTGTTTCCCCCACAGCTCTCAAGTTGTGTGGAGGGTTAGAGCGTTTAATTATTATTTATATTGGTCACATCCGAAAGCTCGTTTTGGAACAGAAACCGGATTTTTGTCTCCATATAAACTTTCTTCCTTTTATCAATTAGTTTTTGAAGCTGCCATGTTAAAGACTTGACACTGCACAAGAACTCCATAGGTGATAGGTGCGAAGAAGGATGAGGGTTATATTCAATACTCAAATAGTCATTTTATGCTGGACTCGCACAAAATCCCCTTAATGTCCCACTCTAGGCAAATATTTTCAACTGTACCAAAACTATAGTCATTGTAAGGATTTAAGTTTCTGATTTTTATTTTATTTTATGTCAAAAAATTACCGACGATTTTGAATAGCTATCACCTATGTCTCTGGAACTTGATGGGATCGACAGTGAGACTGTTAGTTAAGTAGGAATTGTGACAGCCATCTAAAACTGTCCGCGGTGTATATATCATACGTTTATATTATGCCAAGAAGTAGATCGTAAGCTTTTTATATTTTCTGTTAATATTCATAATGAGATTCTTTCACTTCTTCTACCAAATTCGTGTAAACAAACTGAATCATTAATTTCATTGCAGCTATTAGTAAATTTGTATCTAATGCTGTATCAAAAAATTGTTGTTGTTTTTTTTTCCTGAGACAGTTATTCAGGTTGTTCAACAGAAGTCTTATTTGTCTATGGGGAAGGAGGAGGGTGCCACCACACATGTAGCTCTAGATTGCCACTCAAGAACCATGGCAACGGCCGGAAGGCCTGATTCCGGGGGCTGCGAAGGCCCTGCGATATCCCTCCTGGCCAACCATTTCCTAGTTCGGTTCGATCCGTCGCGGAAAATCTACCAATACGAGGTCGACATATATCCCTATCCATCCAAAGAAATTTCCCGGATGATCAAGACGAAGCTAGTCCAAGACAACTCCGACCTCCTGTCCGGCGCCATTCCGGCATTCGATGGCCGGAAGAGCCTATACAGCGCCATCGAGTTCCAGGACAAGCGGCTCGAGTTCTTTGTCCGTCTCCCGATCCTTAGACCTATACTCTTGCCCAACGAAGACGGTGTCGGTGTGTCTAAAGCCCGGAAGCCTACGCTCTTCAGGGTGAGCCTAAGACTGGCTTCAAAACTGAGCGGCGAAGGCTTGAGCAAGTATCTAAGCGAAGAGGAGGATGACGGCATTCCGCTGCCGCAAGACTACCTTCATGCGCTCGATGTCGTGTTACGGGAAGGCTCGGTGGAGAACTGCATCCAAGTGGGCCGGTCTCTGTATTCGCCATCGATGGGAGGGGCTCAAGACATCGGCGGAGGGGCCATCGCGTTGAGAGGCTTCTTCCAGAGCCTTAGGCCGACGCAACAAGGCCTGGCCCTCAACGTCGACTTCTCCGTCACAGCCTTCCACGAGAGCATCGGCGTCATTCCTTACCTCCAGAAGCGCTGCGAGTTCTTGAAAGACCTCCCCCAGAGGAAAACCCGGTGTCTGGTGGTGGACGAGAGGAGGGAAGTGGAGAGAGCCTTGAAGAACATCAGGATATTCGTTTGCCACCGGGAGACTAACCAGAGGTTCCGCGTGTTTGGCCTCACTGACGAAGCGACGGAGAATCTCAAGTTCAAAGACAGGGATGGGAGGGAACTGATGCTGGTGGACTACTTCAGGGATCAGTACAATCAGGAGATACAATTTAGAGACCTTCCGTGCTTAAAGATTAGTCGAAGCAAGCCTTGTTATCTTCCAATGGAACTCTGTATGGTCTGCGAAGGCCAAAAGTTCCTCAGCAAGCTCTCCGATGAACAAACCGCAAGGATCCTCAAGATGGGATGCCAGAAGCCCGCAGAGCGAAAGGATACTATAAATGGTTTGGTCAATGGTTCGATTGGCCCAACGAGGTACATAAGGAGAAATTATTGTATGTGCCGGCCTCAGTGTACATTTCCTCTGTGTGTATGCACACACGGATGGCATGGAAAGGGTGCAGTGAGGCAGGCACATAACATATTGAACACTTGTGAGGAAGAAGAAAAATCACTCTTCCTTTGATTTTCGCTACAAAATTTTCAGTCTCTCTGACTACTAATTTCCTGCAGCGTACGTTATGCGGAAGAATTCAACCTCCAAATTTCAAGACAGATGACCCAACTCACCGGGAGAGTCCTTCAGCCTCCGTCGCTCAAGTTCGGTGACGGTGGGAGCATTCGAGTCATAACTCCGAACCGTTACGATCGCCAATGGAACTTGCTCGATAGCCATGTCCCCGAAGGATCCAAGATCAACAGGTGGGCTCTGATTAGTTTCGGTGGCTCCCAAGAACAGCGGTCCTCCATTCCCAGATTCATAAAACAGCTATCAAACCGGTGTGAGCAGCTCGGGATGCTACTGAACAAGAGCACGGTTGTCAGACCAATCTTCGAATCGATCCAGTTGCTGAACAATGTGTCGCTTCTAGAATGCAAGCTGAGGAAGATACACGAAGCTACGTCGGGCAGTCTCCAACTTCTTATATGTGTGATGGAGAAGAAACACAGAGGGTATGGTGATCTGAAGAGAATATCCGAGACTCAGATCGGTGTGGTGAGCCAGTGTTGCTTATATTTGAATCTCAATAAGCTAACATCGCAGTTCTTGGCTAATCTAGCACTCAAGATCAATGCCAAGGTTGGTGGGTGCAATGTGGTTCTCTACAATACCTTGCCCTGCCAAATCCCTAGGCTCTTTGCTGACGACGAGCCAATAATCTTCATGGGCGCGGATGTCACGCATCCGCACCCTCTCGATGATTCTAGCCCCTCTGTCGCCGCGGTCGTTGGCAGCATGAACTGGCCTGCCGCGAACAAGTACATCTCCAGGATGCGATCGCAGACCCATCGCCAGGAAATTATCGAGGACCTGGAGGAGATGGTGTGGGAGTTGTTGGAGGACTTTGTTCTTCTGCTTCGCAAGCTTCCCAATAGAATCATCTTCTTTCGGGATGGAGTGAGCGAGACTCAGTTCCACAAGGTTCTCAAGGAAGAGTTGCGGGCTATTTCTACGGCTTGTTCAAGATTCAAGGACTACAAACCGAAGATCACGTTCTCCGTGGTTCAGAAGAGGCACCACACGCGGCTCTTTCTGAAGGAGAAGAAGGGGCCGTTGGGTCATCAGCTGGTCGAAGAAAATATACCACCGGGAACGGTTGTGGACACCGTGATAACTCATCCGAGGGAGTTTGATTTTTATCTCTGCAGCCACTGGGGCATGAAAGGGACGAGCAGGCCGACGCACTACCATGTTCTTTGGGACGAGAATCATTTCACGTCCGATGAGCTGCAGAAGTTGATCCATAGTTTGTGCTATACGTTTGTTCGATGCACCAAGCCGGTCTCGCTGGTGCCACCGGCTTACTATGCCCATCTTGCTGCATATAGAGGACGACTGTATCTTGAGAGATCGGACTCCATGGCGTGTAGAGCTGCGCCCATGGTGTCTAGAACTGGCCCTCCTCATACTTTGCCATTGCCTAAGCTCAGAGAGAACGTTAAGAAGCTCATGTTCTATTGCTGAGTCAAAGTAGTAGTTTTGTGTGTGTATGTGTGAATATATATATATATATATGATGAATATATATTATCACCAAGATGTTCAGATTACACAATTCTATTAGATCGGCCAATTTATCTTGAGAAGAAGAGGAGATGCTTTTAATCAGGTAATTTTGCCTCCAGCCTGGTCTCTAATGCCCCTTTTTTTTAGGCAAATTATAAAGGCACTGCACGTTTTATTCGGGGCTAGTCCATTTTAAAATTAGAAAAAATTACAAGTTTGCCATCATGAAAGTTATTCGGGGCTAGCCCACTGTAATACTCAGGACTGTCAATTTGACAGTCCTACTACTTGGAAGGACTGTCAAAATTTTGACAGTCCCATTTCCTAAAATTACAAGTTTTCCAAAGTTACTTGGGGCTAGCCCAAATTGTTATAATCAGGACTGTCAAAATTTTGACAGTCCTACCACTTGGAAGGACTGTCAAAATTTTGACAGTCCTGCAAATTGTTAGGACTGTCATAATTTTGACAGTCCCACAAGTTATGTAGACTGTCAAAATTTTGACAGTCCTAATTTTAACCCACTGAAAATTTTATATAAAACTAGGACTGCCAGGATATTGACAGTACCACAAGAAATGAGGACTCAAAATTTTGACAGTTCTCATTTGGGGCTAGCCCAAATTGTTATAATCAAGACTGTCAAAATTTTCACAGTCCACATAGCTTGTGGGACTGTCAAAATTTTAACAGTCCTACAAATTGTTAGGACTGTCATAATTTTGACAGTCCCACAAGCTATGTGGACTGTCAAAATTTTGACAGTCCTAATTTTAATCCACTAAAATTTTTATATAAAACTAGGACTGTCAGGATTTTGACAGTCCCACAAACAATGAGTACTGTCAAAATTTTGACAGTCCTCATTTTAATTGTCAGGATTTTTTTTAGTTTTTTTCTATTTAGTTAGTTTTGTATTTTGATTTTTTTATTTAGTTTAATATCCAAAATAAAATATGTTATCATTGAACCCAAAAAAAAAATCTACCGTACGAATATTACGTCTGCCGTCGACCAGACTTCAAACGGCCATAACTATTTGTTTTCAAATCGTTTTTCGTCTCACAATAGGTCTATTTGTATGTTTTCGACGAGAGTAACACAATTCGTGTAGAGAGAATTTTCATCCGAAGTAAGACGTACATATTACAGGCAAAAATATAAAATATAAAACTTTAAAGTATCATAACTTTTGACTGGGAGATCGAAACAAGCTCCAGTTTGAGCCAAAATGACCGTATGGAAAAGTACTTCGGGATAAACTGTTTCACCGTTAGACGGGCTTTCCAAATTTTTAGAATCGCAAAAAAACGATGTTTCGGCCTCTAAATTTTACTTTTGGTAAAAAATATTTTTTTTTATCAAATATTTAATGTACCAATAATAAATTTACTATTTTAAATAACATAATACTTTAACAAATTTTAAGGATAGAAATTTTAAGGATATTTTGAAATTGGCCCCCCCAACAATTAACAGAAAAAAAAAAAATTTAGGACTGTCAAAATTTTGACAGTCCTACCAATGGGAAGGACTGTCAAAATTTTGACAGTCCTACCAATTTGTAAGACTGTCAAAATTTTGACGGTCCTAAAAATTCAACATACATTTTTAGGACTGTCAAAATTTTGTCAGTCCTTCCAATTGGTAGGACTGTCAAAATTTTGACAGTTCTAAAAATCAACATTTTGACAGTTCTTCTATTTTTTTCATTCTTTTTTGGTTTTGACGGCTACGACGACGGGAGGCGCGGTGACGGGAGGTTGCGGTGGAGGACGGGGGAGGAGGCGGAGGAGGACGGCGGGAGGGGGTAGGGCTCCGGTCGGGTAGGGAGGGTTTGGAAGGGTTTGGAAGTAGTGGGCTAGTATGAGTAAAATGTTGGATTAGTATAAGTAAAAGTTCCTCTTTAGTGGGCTACCCCCAATTCTGGGCTAGCCCGAGTAAAATGTGCAGTGACCTTATCAAAAGCCTTTTTTTACTGGAACATACTGATATAATTAACAAAATTTGTCAAATGCTACTTAAAATTTCAGTAGCATATTTTTGTTGTTGTTGTTGTTGTAGTTATTGCATCACTGATGACCGTTACCTGTCTATATGTATCTAAATTTTGATGTTAAGCTAAAATTTGAGTTCAAGTTCTAATGCACAATATGTAACGATCCCTGGTGTTGCCAGTAAGTAATCTAAACCTAACGTTGGATGTTGTTTTCCTGTACAAATTAATCATCAGCGATCTTATATGTCCTGAATTTTAATCGAAATCGGTGGTTGCTTGAAATCATTGAGGTTTTAAATGGCATGAATTGTTAGGATTTGGTTTGGGGTTTAGAGTTTTAGGTTTAGATAAGGAGTCCTTGGTATGTGAATAATTGAGAGAACGTGGTGTGCTTCTTTGCAGGGCTGGACCAAGAAATTTAAGAGAGGGGGTTCAACCTCATATGTTAACAAAGTCTAAAAATTTGAAGGAGCCTGGGAGGAGATAAATCACAAATAGAGGGCCTTGTTTTTTCGTGGGAAGGAGCACATGAGTATCAACAGAAAAAAAATATTTATTTATTTCGGAATTTTTTTTTTCTCGATGATGTAATCAGTTGACCATATTTGTCGCTTACTGTGTGCCCACCCCCGCTTCTTTGAGGGCTTATAATATGTAAGTTCTTCGTGATGATTGTGTTATTTTGTAATCTTCTTTTTTTCTGTCTTCAGTTGATTTTGAACTTTAAGTGTGGATATAATTAATTTCCAATTGTTTCTTGTTATTCTTGTACAGTGGCGGAACTAGCCTTTAAATTTAGGGAGGACAAATTTGAGCAACACGTCGGACGACATGTACGGCGGTATGACCACGTGCTCTGCCGTACCCCGAACGCCTATAGATGCGGTCAGTGGTGAAGTGAAGCAGCGGACGGACGTGGGACATCGAGGAAAAGTCTTTGGCGGTAGAGAAGTTGCAAGAGACGTAGACCGGTCGGTACGAGGAAGATGTCCGCCTCCCCTGGGTCCAAAACCCGGAGTGGAGACCCCGCCAGCGCCTCGTGGACCGCCACCTCCGTCGCGAAGAGATGCGTTCGGCACCTCCCGTCTGCGAGCCAGTTCCTGTTGTAGCTGGACGGCAGGTCATAGATGTAGATCCTGAGGTCCGATGGGTGGTCGGTCCTGGTCGAGACTTCGGTGACCGCTCTGGAGGTGGAGGTGGAGGTGGAGGTGGCGGTGGGAAGTTGGAGTAGAGGAGGCAGAGCCACAACACCAATCTGTAGGCTGTAGTATCTATTGAAGACGTAGATCCTTAAAATATATATATATATATATATATATATATATATATTTTTTTTTTCAAATATTGGGTGAGGAGGGGGCAGCCAATGCACTCATGCCCTAACAGGGCTCTGCCTCTGCCGATCACCATGTTGGGAAGGGAGTGCTAAGGCAATGATAGCTAAGTTGACTATGATCCCAGGGAGGCATTGATGGAAGCAGTGCAGTAAAATGGGTGATTGATGATGATGTGAAAGAGCTACTATATCAAAACTCTATGTAACTCTAGAGTTCATGTGGTCACTACACTAAAAAGAGGTTTATATATTATGTTAAAGATCATGCCAATGTACCAAAACTCCAAGGTTGCGGACGCTCTGTGGTGATTGCGGTGGTGCAGTTTTATGAAGTTGGGGATGGTTTTTTCTTCTTCTTCTGGATTACTAGCTAGTCGCTATCATGTACTGATAGAATAATATGAGAGGAATAGATTTCAAACTCCAAAAATATGAATTGAGTTTTGTATTTTAGCTATACAGTAATATGTACATGTATGTTAGACCTGCAATCAATGTTCATTATTCCCAACATTTATTTATACACAAAGCCCCAAGGTGTTAAATTCCTTGCCAGTTCATCACCTACAAAATATTCTCACGACAGGGATATCTCATGGCAATTCCTGACCTGCTGATTTGTCACTCATCAGTGCTGCCATACTCTACCAAGGGCTCATGCATCCTTCCCTCCTCCACCACTGCAGATTCTGATTTTCCATCAGATAATCTTTACCATTATGTTGAGAGATTCTCTGACCTCTTTATAACTCTCATTGAGAGAAGGAGACCAATGGTCTGACCTCTTTATAACTCCTCATTGAGAGAAGGAAACCAATAGCATTATCAGGGGAGCAGAGCCTCTAAGCTGTGACAGAATAACAAAGTATCTGCAGCAGTAAATTTACAATATGGACTACATAAGATTACCATACAACAACAATATATTAATATTGGCATAATGTCCTTGCCTTTAAAAATAAAAATAATATTATGAAAAACTATGTGTTGGTAAAATAGACATGACTATCTTTGTCGTAATTTATTTGCAATAAATGTTAGGAAATGTGGAGTAAAAATCAACTCCATAGGTTCTAGATTTCTAACTAGTAAAAGAACCATTTTTCTAAAATATTTTTCAAGGTTGTGGCTACCGAACAACGGAAAGGAACAAGTTTTATTTTAGGATTCCTTAAATCCGTGAACCAAACGAAGCCTGATTCCAGATTCCTAACTAGTAACTAGATAGCTACGAGAAAACGGATGGTCTTGCCATAAAATCTATACGGTCAACCGATGCATGCACTAGGCTATGCATAGACAGTTGTTTTCATGGCCATGACATGTTTGATTCTAGGTCAAACTGAGGTCAGTACTGAATTGAAATCAAGCATGCAATAGCCATAGAGGCAAGTATGTATGCATGCAAAGTGCTAGTAGCCTTGCATCAGCTTCTGTGTGTCTGCAGCATCCCTAGCCTGGAGAGCAGTACCAGCTAGCTAGTCATTTTCAGTCCAGTTTGTCTGCCCACACTTCCTTCTCTCTCTCTCTCTCTCTCTCTCTCTCTCCCCAACTTTTTTCATGGCTTTTGGGAGAGGAACAGAGAATTGGTAGGTTTGCTAATGAATGAGTTTTCAGAAAAAAGGAAAGAGTTCGGGAGCAGGGGGGGAAAAAGTCATGCGTGCTGCCACTCTACAAATTAAACCAGATGGGGTTGGCACTGCATGGGCTCTCTTTAGAGCACTGCTGGTGTCATATAACATGTACAGTATTGACAGGCAGTCGGTCATAAATGAAGCCCAACCACAAGCAGTAGTGTAGCTACAAACACCAGTTATAGCAGCTGATGATAGCTTCGGCCCCTCTGCTGTGCTATGCATTTTGAACTCAGTTTGAAGAAGGAACAAGAATGGAAAGTTGGTAGCTCTGAGAAATGAATGAATGATAATGCAGTTCCGTGTATTGCAAGAGAATGGAAAAAAGAGCTCAGAAGAAGGAATAGAAGGCATTGGTAGCCAGACCGGGTCCGGTCCAGCCCCAAGCCGGCCCTTAAGAGTGCTGGTTTCCTATGTGCTTGGGTGGCGCACCCACATGAGTTTGTTTATGTTCCCCGTCACGCTCGTCCCTAAGTTCGTACGCTAGACTAATTTTTAAAATGATGCCCTCATACATAATACATTTTTTTTAACTAAAATAAATATAAATATAACAAACAAAAATTGTTACCACAAAAAATTGAACTAAGTATCTCTAGAAAAAAGTCTAACATGATAACCACTACACCACAACTCTTTTGAGTTAAGGGTTTGCTATCATCATGTTAAGTACGTCCATATTGGTAGATTTTTTTGTCCTGGACTGTCATCCAGCTTGTCATGGGGAGCCGTTGCCAAGCTTGTCGTGGACGTCGTATCTAACAATCTTTGGTAGGTATATATAGGAAGGAATTCTTATAAATAGAAATCCTATCCATAGACATGCCTTTAGTGGCAAACCTAACAAATAATTTTAGTAGCGCGGAATGGTTTTTTTATTGTTTTTGGAAAATTCTGTAGCCGGTCGTTTTTGAAGTATTTAAAAAATATATATATGTTTAATAATTTTTTTCAGGCATTAATTTTTGTTGGATAAATTTTTTTTTTTAAATCGATGTAGTATAATTTTGAATATCTTTATAAAAATCTCAAATCGATATATTTAAAAAAAAATTATTATTTTATTTTATTTATTTTTTTCACCAGTGAAGACGATGCATAAAAACATTTACATTCTATTTAAACCCAAAATACTCTCTCCTTATTTTATTTTATGAAATATTTGTCGTCACTCTCCCTAATCTCTGTAGCCTCCACTAAACTCCGACAGACTTCTCTCTCAAAGTTCTCTCTCTTTCTCTTTCTCTCTCTCTCTCTCTCTCTCTCTCTTGGTCTCTTCCTAAATCTAAGAGCTCTAAGCTAGTGGCGAGGCATTACTACTGTTGTTGACTTTCTATTAATGTTGTTACTTGTTTAATAGTCTGTAGTTAGTGGTGAGACATTCGTTACAGCCATTGACGATACATAAACTACAATTACTACGACACACAATTATTGACGACACATGAACTGCTGTCTGCATCCAGTGATGAGACATTCGTTGTAGCTCGTGAGACGGTATAAATTAGGAACACTTTTTGTTGTCTCCAATCCCTAATAACTTATTTGTACCATTTTTATTTTATTTTATTAGTGTTTTTCTTCCAATTAGACAAAAAATTATGTGGGATAAGTATAATTACTATTAACAAATTATGAATGCATAGTAATTAGAAAGCTGCACGTGTCAGGCTACCACTCTAAAAGTAGAAGGCTCCATGGAGATGCTTAACATGTATATGCATTTTCACG
Source organism: Iris macrosiphon (assembly GCA_036927795.1). NCBI lineage: Eukaryota > Viridiplantae > Streptophyta > Magnoliopsida > Asparagales > Iridaceae > Iris > Iris macrosiphon. The sequence continues at coordinate 172,410,631 of JAYESA010000003.1, forward strand.
TTGGCCGGATTTATATGAACTGCTTTTCTTTGTGAAAATCTGAGTCCGGATGCGACCCAGCCCGGTTCGAACCGATCCAAAGTCCATCGTGTCATAGGTCATGTGCTGGACTGGATTTAGAATTTTTACCCTTAGGTCCGATCCGACCTCTAATATTGCATGGACCTGTGAGATCCGGCCCACCTAAATTAAAGACAGACCCGGCCCAATTGGCAGCCCTATTTGAACCACATTTTCTTCTTCTTTTTCTCCTTCTTGTTTTATCTTTGGTACAGTGGCACGGTCGCTATAGGTACGTGGATTTGCATCTAAACTCCCACTTTATGGAGAATAATTGAGTAAGAAAATGGCAATTGTAATGTCTGCTATGCTTCCGCTGGAACAATGCTGTGTTGGCTACTCATTGAGATTGGTGAGATATTTGTGTGAAAGAAGGGGGTGTATCCAACAGTTAGTTTTAGCATCGTAAGTGAAAATTAGTTTCATTTCAGTTTATGAGCCTTATTTAATAGTAGAAGTCTTATTTGTATTCATCTCCAATCCAATCTTGTAGAGAGAACTTTAAGATTTCTAGGGGTGCAATTAGGACGGACTAAATCCGAGTCCGATCGGATAAACTCGTTAATGTGTTGGGTTAGGGTCGAAGATACTTGAATTCGGATTTGGATACAGATTAAAATAATTGAACCCGATCAAAAATCGGATTGGACTAGGATTCATTTGTCGGATTATCCGAAGAATATATATATATATATATATATATATATATATATATATATATATATACTAGTATATATGCACGTGCTTTGCACGTATCTTGGAGTGGATGATGTTGAATAGTTGATTTAACTTTGTTGTTTTTAATTATATAGGTTAAGAATTCAACCCTTCAAATTCCGTGGAAACATCTTAGAAGATTTAGCAAGTAGTATGAACCATTCGATTTCCGTAATACATTAATGAATCTCTTAAATGGTTGTCATTGAAATTTATTGTAGGTATTCTTTTTAATTACTAAATATGTTGAAGGGTATTTTTGGAACGAAAATTTTTCACGGTGAAGCCTAGTTTTGGCATTATATAGTAGAGATAATATATATATATATATATATATATATATATATATATATATATATATATATAAGAGAATTTACTGATTGAATTAATCCATTTTGAACATTAAAAGATATTTTGGACGGATAATTATTCCAAAAAAGACTGATGATTCCGCAACAAAATCACTCATTAATAGGAAGGAAGCTTGATGTGAATGAATCATAATTTCTATTCTATGATCGACCGGTATAAACATCAACAACGGGTTGGCCCCTTAGGTACTATTGTACATAAAATAGTGAATTGCAAGAGATCATGAGGGAAAAGTCTTCCTTTTTGATAAGAGGTTGAATCGATCATCAGAAGAAGAATTAGGCCAAAAATGATGATACATTCTGAAAAAATGAAGTTATTTTTCTTATTGGATCCTTGTCTAAAGCTCAATTTTGTACCGTATCAGAACATCCTATTAGTAAGCCAATATGGACGGATATATATATATGTATATGTGGTTTCATACTTATTAAATAAAAAAAAAGTTTAATTTTTAAATTTTTTCTTCCAAACTCTTCAACTCCTTATCTTAAATCTTATTTCAGCTTGTATTTTGTAATAATTGATGTTTGATTGCTATTTGATTATGTATCTAATATTATTCGTTTTTAAAATTATTTTAAATATCATATTAGGGTCCGATAAATCCGACCGTATCCGAATCCAACCCGATTCTCCGGACTTGACCTTGGGCTACATATGTTGAATCCGGGTTCGAGTCGGACTTGGGCTTAGACTAGACTTATGATTCATCGGATTGGACTCGGATTGAACTCAAGTCTGATCCAGCCCTCCCAGGTTGCACCCCTAAATATTTCCTTTTCTGCCTGGTTTAGGGCTTAAAACAAGGACTAAGCCATCTGTTGTTGGAATGGCTTTATTCAATCTTGCCGAGTTTGCTTCAAGTGCCGGAGAAGAGATTTGAGACAAGTTTTCCATTGTTGCTGCCAGGTGTTAATGCTGAGTCTCATCCATTGGGATAAATGTAGGTTTATTGGATTCCTTTGAGATTTACTATTCAGTTTTTCACTGCTGCTGCTCCAAAACTAATGCTTTGCTAGGGGTTAGGTTCTGATGAATTTTCTGGCACAACGTATACATACATATGTTTATTATTGTAAGATATGATGAACTTCTGCTTTCAGTTCAGGGCCTGACCAGTCACTGTTTGTGGAATCCTATGCAAACTGTTGTCTGTGAAAGTTATTTTGTTAGCAAAATCTGCAGCATTCTAAGTTTGTTTTTATTTGGCACTTCTCTGAGCATCTCCAACTCGGTTGTGAGTTTGGAAAAATAAAAAATAAAAATTAACGTAGGAATTATAATGTAAATATAAAATAAATTGTGAAGTTGACATGTCAAGAAAAATTGTGAAATTGGTTGTCTAGATCTAGACAGTGGATTTCATAATTCTTTACTTCCACATAATCAATTATGAATAAAAAAAAAAAATTACAAAAAAAAGGAAGAAGTTGGAAAGTTGTATTGGAAGTTGAAAAAAATTAATTTTTATTGTCTTCTCAATACTTTTGCGTTGGAGAACACTTTTCTATCTCATTGTCTTATGTGAATATAATATTGACACACAGGAAATACATTGTCTTGTGTCTCATGGCACATAGGAATCACAACACAAAACAAGACAATAGGGGGTTATAAATGCTCTGACAAGAATGATGCTACTTGCACCTCCAAATTGTTCCTCCAATCTATCATTCCTTACGTAGCAGCTGACGTGACTGTTAATTTGGCAGCTGACATGATAGATTTTTAAATTAAAATTAACATAAAATTAATGCTAATATTAAACTAACTTTAATATTAATATTAATTTTAATTTTAATTTTAAAACAAAAATTTAAAATTTAAAATTTAAATTTAAATTTAAAATTTTTTTTTTTGGTATTTATTTTTTATATTAAAATTTGTTATGTCAGCTGTCATATTAGATGCTACATAACATGTCATGTCAGCTACCACATAAGAAGAAATAGATTAGAGCTACCACTTAAGAAGAAATATATTGGAGGTACAAGAAGGTACAAATATTATTACTCTTCTTACAAATAAGGATTACGGGGACTTGTATATCTTTAAAGGGAATTCATGTAATTTTTTCTGTTTTGTCGTTGGCATGCAATTGTTTTTTGAGATGGTAAAATTATCCGATATGTAAATTGAAGGATTATGTTAAATTCATCATTTTTAAAGGAAAAATGAAGAATCACTTGGCATATTTGCTGTATTTTTTGTTTTTTAACATTTTATATTGCAATTTGCCAAGGGTCCATCAACTTTTCACTTTAAAATGTCCCAGTGTGGCCCAATATGCCAAGGGCCCATTAACCGATTAAACTGAAATATCCGACCGTTTTTGTTTGGTTCGGTTTTTAAATTTTTTTACATTCGGTTCAAACTAACACCAAAAACAATTCATTTGTTGTGCCACGTACGCACCATCACTTCCATGACAAAAGGGCTGATGATCATCCTGGGCCGATAGGAATGATCAAAAAGGTCAAAACCCTTGAACTAGGGTTAATGATAGGTCGCCTGGCCTGGTCTACGATTTTGTACAACTTGAAATAAAAGTTAAACCTAATGTTTCTCTTGGGCTTATTGCGTGGGCCCGCTCAAATCATGTTCTTTGGGAACAAGGACGGTCACAATATTCTTCTCCCCACTCCCCACACCCCCCACCACAGCAAAACCCAAACCCTAACCCTAACCCTAGGGAAGACCGTGGTATTCGAGCTCGGGGTCTTAATGTCGGAGAGCGTTCTCCGTCAGGAGAAGGTCCGGAGGTTCGAGGAGTTCGTCGACCGAAGGCTCAAACCAGACCTCGTCAACGCCATTGCTCAAAGGTCCTTCCTTTAGTTTATTTTCTCTTATTTTTCTATCTATATAGTTTTTTTCACCATCGAGTTCTTCTTCTTCTTCTTCTTCTTCAATGGCAGGGACAAAGTCTTCGGACAGCAGAAGACCTTGTATCCTTCTTCTTCTTGATCAATTGCTAGGCAAAATTTTGTATTTTTCTGTTCTAAAAAGCATCCAGAAAAATAAATTGATGCCGTGTCAGTGCTGCGTTGTGTCGGGCATGTATCGGAAATGCACAGCCACGCCAAAATATCCATGTTTTGTCCTTGTTGCGTCAGGCACGGAATGGACACTCCAAAAATTCCAGGACGTGTCCGTGTTGCACTCTGTTGGACATGTATGGGACATCGCACGGACGCTCCAAAAATGCTCATAGCGTGTCAGCGTCGGACGCAGCACTGAGATTTTGACACGTACTAGGACACTACAAAATAGGCACTGAGCCCGTGTTTCATTTCAGTCTCTGGACCGTGTTATGTTTGTGTGCATGCAAAATCGTTCTTTTCTTAACATATTGTATCTATAGCTCGGATTTGAAGAGGAACATTGAGAATTTGCAGAAGTATGGGGTCACTTCCCTTCGGACCATGATCAATCTCGGCTCTGAAGTCTATGCCCAAGCCGAAGTGTAAGAATTTGATGATTTCTTCTTTGTTCTTTTTATCAATTTTATGACAATGATGTGAAAGATGGCATTTTGGAGCACTATGGGAACTGGGAAATAGGGAAATTTCTCTCCAGGATGTGGACATTTTCTCTCCAGGATGGGGACATGATCATGTAGCTTTGACTATGAAATATAGTCACTCAATACTATAATCTAGTAAATGCAGACACTCCAAAATTCGTTCGAGTGTTTGACACGACACAAACACTCCAAAATACTCGAGGCCACACCAACATCAATGTTGCTTGTATCGTCTCATTTTTGTCTCCGTGGCACATAGGCTATAATTAAATGATAAAATTGCTGAGAATGAAGAATTTTACAAATGGTTATATATACTTTAGGGTAATTGAGTTGCATGTAAACATTTTTACTTAAATGCGTTCTTAAACACGTTACACTAACCTATGAGTGGTGTTTTTAGATATGCTTTGCAAAATATCCTTGAATTGGCCTTTGTGTTATGTTTAAAGATAACTCTTAAGGCATATGGTAAATTGCCATTTAGGCTATGCTTTTACCATGTTATAATTTTCAATGTTCGAGATATCGGATATCAGGCTCATATCATTTGGGTTTTGAGATGTCAGATATCGAAAATATATTGAAATATCGGATATCAAAAATATATAATATATAGTATATTATATTTACTAAATGTCCCGTCAAAAATGATATATCTATATAATAAAAAAGAGTAGTGTTTTCACCAAATTTATATAAGACGAAGGATGGTCGGGATTAAAACACCTAAGCATATCCAATGGTCAGAACTAAAACTTGAGTGAGCTCTGTAATCTGTATTAAGACAAATGATGGTCAGGATTAATTCATTTGGAATGTACTTTACTTTGACATTTTGTTTATTGTTATTTATTGGAAAAAATTAAATATTCGGGAGGTGTCGAGAGAATGCCGAGAGACACGGGTCCCAACTCCAACGACCCGGGATCCGATGATGGTACTATATATGGTAGATGACTGATATATCAACTGATATCACTTGTATCTATGACACGGTATCTATAACACTGGTAATTTCACAATGGAACTCTACAATTATTCACTAAACAAACAAAATTACATAAGTAATAGTTGAAATTATGTTTAGACTTTGAACTTTCTTTTCTTTATGCTTTCATAACATTTAAAAATTCTTGAATTGCCAGAGCCTGATGCTCATATATTCCAATCCAAAATTTGCGTTATTTATCAATATTGACACACAAAAGAGAGTTCTGTATACAAATATAACCGATATTTTGGACCTTGATGTGTGGGCCTTGTGAAAGGCTTTAATTGGAGTTGGTTTTAAGTATCAGCTGAATGCAAGAACCATATATATATATATATATATATATATATATATATATATATATATATATATATATATAATTTTGTTGCTTTTGTGAAGCACATAGACAATTCACATAGTGATAATGTTATCCTGGTAATGTAGAATAGAAGGTGATGATGATTTGGGTTAACAAACTAAATCCATTCATCTCATACTATGAATCACAAATGTGGGCTCTGGATGTGATACTAAACGATGACATCTCAAAAGTACAGTATGCATAGACACATTGGGAAACATAGATTTACTGTAATTTTTATAATATTGAATGCTAAAATATATTAAGAAAGATTTTATGTATTACAAGTCTAATGGGTATTTTAGACGTAAGTTCCTCATATTCACGATTTCGACTTAAGTTCTAATATCTTGATTTGCTTAGACGTCCAGTATTATAGATGTCGGCCAGCATGTTCGACATGTTAGCTAATATATCGGTTTGACTAGCAAACGACATAATTCAACAAATGAAATAATTTATATGGTATTTTATAAAATTGGTTGATGTATCAGCCTAAATTAGATGTCGGGCAACATGTTCGACATGTTCGCTAATATATAGGTTTGACTAGCCAACGACATAATTCAACCGACAAAATAATTTATATTGTGTTGGTTAAAATTGGTTGATGTATCAGCCTAAATTTAATATATTGACTGATATGAAACATTGATATTGGGTGCATTTTTAGACAAATTTGTATATATGGTAATGGGTTGGGTTTTTAAAAATTCTACACCCAATAACTCAACTAACTCCCCAAACTCTCTTTCTTTTCATTGATCCTGAGCCTAACACCTCTCCGTGTCTTCTCTTTGACCTCAAACCCTAGTTCCCATATTCTCCACTTGATAGCCCTCCCTCCACTCTATAGTCCTCCCCCTTCAGCGTCTCTCTCTCTCTCTCTCTAATTTGGCAAAAGACCCTGCCAAATTAGAGTTTGAAGTTCCTTCCTCATTCATCCACAGAGCAAGAGCTCTTTCCTCCATAAGGATGGACTTGGTTTATTGGTATCCCACATTTTCTTTGCAGATATACTTTGTACATTTAGCACATATGGTATATAATATGTAATACATTACCTATTTATTGATATCTAACATTTAAAATAACTCTGACAAGTCTCCTACATGAGGCATTCGATATTGATTAATAAGCCAATCTGACATGAACCTGACTGCCGACATATATAACATTGTGCAGATATTAATAGGTTTACTAAGTTATAGGAGACCGTGCTCAAGTGACTTGGTAAGAGAATATTTTGTTTAAGCCAAAAACAATAAGGTCTTATGACCATTTGTTCCTTTTTTTTCTCCATCAAACCCATTTTCTTACATGATGGCTTATCCATCAAACTCACATGCTCAACGTCGTCTTCTCCCATCTCCTCAGTGGAACCCTTCCTCTTCTTTTCCATCAAACTTGTCTTTGCCATTAGACCCTCCCCATCCATGTCACCTTCTCCGTTAAACCTACTTCCTTCATCAAAATCCATAGTCCAACCCCTTCTTCGTCAAACCCTTCTCCACTAAACATATCTTCTTAATGCCATCTCTCTATTAAATCTACCCACTTCTTTGTCAAACTCATTTTCTCAATTAAACCCATATTATCTATGCCATATTCTCTATTTAAACCCATGTCTTCATAACCTCACATCCTTGCCATTCTTTCTGCACCAATCCCACCCACATCTTCCTTCCATCTTCTTCCTCTTTCTTACAACAAGCACCACCGAACCCACCTGTCAGGTCCCAGAACCAGAATACTGGAGAGCGGTGGCCAACAAAGTCAGCTACGTATACCGGAGTACTCAAGTATCCCGAGATACGGTCATGATTGTGAATAGACATGGGGGTTAATACTATAAGCCATCAATCAACCTAAGTCAAACAATCCTAATGTCTCAATCACAAACAGGAATCCACAATATACAAAGAAATATGATCATCTGAAACAAAATAGTAAAGTGTCCCAAACCATACACACATAGTTGATCATGAAGCTAGTAATACAAAATGAAGAACTAGCAAGAGTATAAGTCATACATGATCAACTCTAGCTATAGTCTAGAATATGCTAATCATGCCATGCCCAGTAGGCGATGTATCAAGTCCAAAATACGAGCTAACAGGTGCTCGGGACTAAACGTCACAAAAGAATATGTACAATAAGTGGGAGAACAAGATAGAAATTCACTCAATCGGTCTGGTGCTCCGCGTGGTCACCATCCTCGGGAATATACGGAAGATCCTCTAGCACCGATGCCGGATCTGGCCAAGCAAAACCAGTGTGGTCAGACCCCAAATAACAAGTACTACAAAGGGGGCCAAACTATGAACTAAAACCAACAATACAAAATAGAACTACAAGATCCTAAGCAACATGTAACTACCAGAAAAAATATAAAGTGCACCAGAAAATAAGAAAATAAAAACGAAAAAACCTGTAAAGAAAACTGGAAGGATGACATGTACGGGATCAGGTGAACATATACGGGATCATGCAAGATGAACAATAGCATATAAGTAAATGGGTACATGTAGCATATATAGCAACCGGACAAGAAAAGTAAACGAGAAAAGAAATAGTACAGTGTCAGAATCATGGCTTTTGTTATGTTAACTAACTAGGGTTATCACAAGTCTTAATTACTAACAAGATACAATAACTGAGAATTTCTATGGTTGCATGTCCTGTAGTCTATCCAAGCAATCCGGACCACAAAATAATCAAAGATGTACTAGTGTCCCACTCGACGGTGTGCTAGAAATGTGTCCTACTTGACGACATGCTACAAATCCATTCAGGCTGACGTCAAGATAACAGGACTGCATGCAACCTATAGATTCTTCCCTCCCGATGCTCTATTCATTTAAAACTAGTCATTAGTCCTTAGCAGTTTGTTTTAGGATTCCGGGTGTGGCATTCTGCAGAATCCATCCTAGACATGATGTTCTCCGCGGGGATGAACTAGACAAGACAATGATTTGACAAGCACAAGACTATACAGGAATACAACCAAACGGTTATAGGCATGATGGGCGTGCGCTATAACAAGCCACAACAAGTAATATACAAGTCAAGTGTATAATGGGTAGATGGTCCAAACTATACCGGGACATGTCTAGACAGATGTATAATGGGTAGGTGTTCCCAAAGCTATACACGACAGGTGTATAATGGGTAGGTGACCCCAAAACTATACATGGTGTCAGGACGAGACTGGTACAAGGCAATGAACATTAGTGCACTACGACGGGTCTATCAAGAATGTAGCCAGGACTGGGTATAATGGGTAGGTGTCCCAAACTATACATGAAGCCGGGACTGAGTATAATGGGTAGGTGTCTCAAACTATACATGAAGTTGGGACTGGGTATAATGGGTAGGTGTACCAAACTATACATGAAGCCGAGTCTGGTAGAGCCGAGAAGTAACACAACAAGAGCATACACATACAATATGCGCACAAGTGCCAAGCAAAGAAAAATCGAGAAAAGTACAATAAAAACAAAACATATGCAAAAGAAAACAAAACCGGTATATTGTCGGTATGTCGTCCAAGACCAAACTAGAAATGCAGGAAAAACATGTATGGGTAATCGGTATACCGTCGGTATGCCGGACAAGAGATAGCAAAATTACAGCAGGTTTTCGATTCCAACAAATCGGTATACCGTCGGTATACTCCAGTATACCGTCGGTATGTCGGTTCAGGTCACAATAAGTTCTAGGATTCCAAGTCGGACCAAGTCGGTATACTGGCAATATACACCAGTATACCGTCGGTATGCTGGTTCTCATAGACAATTCTAGGAAAGTCAAATCAAGACGGGTATTTCGGAACCGAAATCACGTTCCGAAACTTAACAGAAACTGGTCTAGCAAGATGTCAAGTCTAATGGTAAGTCTTATATAGCATATATACTAAGTCTCATGGCAAACGCTCCGGTTATCGTTTCCGACAACGAGTTTTCTAACCAGTAAATATCAAGATTTCTACAGAAAAAGTCCAAACCAATTTATGAAACTAGCCCATGACGGGGAATCACTAGAGAAACGTATTTAACAAAACCATTATCATGAAATTATAAGCATAAACTACCAAGAAAATCGAAAACTGCAATAAGTAAAGTTGTTCAAGATTTTGGCAAGATGTACTTGCCTCTAGTCAAGCTCCCAGCCTTAACCTTCAACTCAACCACCAAGAGTGGTTTAGAAACCACACTCTTAGACCTCAAGACCAAGCTCCTAGCTCTCACGAGAAAAAGGAGAAAATGAAGAAGTAAAGAAAGAAAGAAAAAAGAGGAGAGAAAATCAATTTATATATATAGAAGATGTAATTTAATCGTGACCGTCCGATCTGCCTCTTCAGCGATCTACATCACGAGTTAAATCAATCTCGATCACTCAAAACAAAACCAATGGATAATAGAAAGTATCAAACACTATTCACGAAAATATCTCACGAAAATATCTCGAAAAATATCTTGAAAATATTTCAAAAGCAAAACAAATATATGCCGAACGGTATGCCGCCGGTATGCCAGAGTATGCCGCCGGTATACCGGTCATGTAGTAAAGTTCCAATTCTGAGAAAATTTCGAGATTCCCCGGGATCTAATAAAACACAGTACATATAATATAAAATACGTATCCATATACCAATACGGATACTGTGAGACGGGTCTCACACCACCTCCACAGAATACAACATTGGTCTCCAATCTCCATTCACCTCGTCACCCTCCTAGATGGCCTCGCCTTATGCTTCCACCCGAGACCAACCTCTTCCTCAAGCACTAGTGTTTTGGGTGGGAGAGGAGTGTTTGGGGTGGCAGTAGAGGGTTCTGGAAGAGGAGGTTTTGACTAATCTCATTGATACTGTAGAATTACCCAACATCTAATTATCCTATCCCAAGGTCAACTCACTTTAACAGTTTAACATGGAAGGAGACTAACAATGTCCTTATAGCTAGCAATCATGTAATTTTAGGAACATGCAAGCAAATAACAAGATTCGGATGACCAAAGTCGAAATCGAGAAGATTTATGGATTTATATTTGTAGGATCCTGAATTTAATATATGGTAAGCATTACCTTTCAACATCGAGTTACCCCAAATTTGAGGTCCATGATTCTTTTCTTAATTTAATCCTCCCGTGGGATAAGGTTTTAATCTTGCATAGGCATGTTTTATATATATATATATATATATATATATATATATATATATATATATGTGTGTGTGTGTGTGTGTGTGTGTGTGTTAAAAAATGTTTGTTCATATTACTATTTCATCATTATTTATAGTTTTACTTCTCAACTTGAAAAGTGAGAAAAATCCTAACATTTGTGAATAAGTATCAATGGAGTTCTGTAAAGTGTTAAAAGAATTTTATATTAGTGCCCAAGATGTATCTGAGTAATTCTATACAAAATCTAGCATATATGTTGGAAATGTTTGACAAATGTGTCGCGACTGATCAAGGGTATCCTTTTTGAAACTAAATATGGCACCATGGTTAAGTTATCTGCTAAAGTCTAGAAGTGGAATGTTTGAAAGATGATATCATTGTTAATTTTGATTTCAAGACATCTAATGATATTTTTCCATGACATAGAATCTTCCAACAGATTATTAATATCTTTAATACTTTTTTTGTGCAGCTCTGATACACAACACATCTTTGTCGACATTGGAATGGGCTTTCACGTTGAATTTACTTGGTCCGAAGCACTCGACTTCATATCTGTTAAACAAGCGAGGCTAACCAAGTATTACTCTGTTCTTCAATTCCGATTTTGTTTTATTCACAAACTTCTTGACAGTTTTATCACCAATATTGGTGTGACACTTCAGAATTTAGTTGTGACGTAAGACCTTCAGATGCTTTGGGGTCTCAATGCAAGGGCACATCATGTCAGCATATGCAGATGATATTATTCTTACTTTCTTGTAATGGTAATGCCATATGAAATATGTCATGTCTAGATCATGCCAAGAAAATGGATTACCCAAACTATGCAAATATGGAGCAATCTATGGCACATTGATTTCCCATCCATTCTGATACGTATTAGTCTCTTGCTGTCTTAAGACACAGGAGCTTCCCTTGGTAGTTACCCTGCCAGACTTATAGGGATCAAAAAAATCGATAACACAAATAAACATTCGATTAAGTGATAGTGTTCTTAATCACACAAATAAACAATCGATCAAAAAAATAAAAAAGTTCTCACCTTTCTTGGCCGGCGGTGTTCCAAATACTCGACCGTCGTCGAGTCCTCAATAACTTGACCGCTGTCGAGTCCTTCGACGCCTACGTGTCGTTGACGATGCCTCCGTTGCTGATTAAGAGAGCCGAGGAGAAGATCGGAGGAACTGAGGTGGAATCAGAGTCTGATAGGGAGGAGGAGGGAGAGGGGGGGGCTAGGGCTGGCATGTTGAGGGAGGAAGAGGAGATGAAGGCGTGGGGGCTGCAAAAAATGTGAGCAGCCATCGTGTAAGGAGGAGAGAGAGTGTTTAGTTAGGTCTAGGGTTATATATATATATATATATATATATATATATATATATATATATGGAAGAGGGTAGAAATGTAAATGCACAATTAATATTAATATCGGTTTTTGGTTCGGGTCAGGAACCGAATCATAAACCCGCAACCAGAACCGAAAAACCGTTTTCTTCTAAACCCAAAACCGAACTCCGACCCGTTTGGTCAGAAATCGACCCGAATTGTTATTTCTGGTCGGCTCGGTTCGGGTCGGTTTCGGTTTAAAAACCGAGATTTGCACACCCCTATCTACTTATTCTATTCCATTACTCGTCCATGGTTTTTATATTTAGTTTTCAGATTCTACAATAATGTATGTTGTCGCATTATATAATAAATAAGATGGCCAAAGGTTTGTTTTTAGATGCTTCATGCTTGATATCTTGAGGAGCTAAAAAAATGATTTGACTTGTGTCAAAATTCATATGAAGCCTGATTACTCAATACTCATAAAGCTCAACACCAGGTAATGAAAACCGATACTGGTTTTGAAAATCTGTACTTAACGGAAAGGTTACCAGTTTGTGGAGCTTCTCAAATATTTGTGGATCTAGGATATTACTGGAATTCTGATTCTAAACTGTTATGTATTGTCTTCCTTCTGTAATCTTTTTCTTCCAAGAGGAATTATATCTTTATATGTTAGGTTTTCAAGTACAACGTACCCGGTTCATTTCTTAATGCAAAATATCACTTGAACATGTAGTTTTTCAAACGTTCCTTTGGTTATCAAGTTTCAACGACTTCAATAGTTGAGAAACATTTTAGTCATTGCTGTGTCGTGTTTCTTAATTTTTTTTAAATTTTTTAATGCAGTTGTTTCTTTCCTTTCGTCCTATCAAATTTCAGTGAAACCACAGTTTCTGCTTCATAATTAAGTCAGTTCCATCATAGAATCTAAAGGCCTAAGCAAATGGATTATCATTCTCTAGGAAGCATAATTATTTGAAAATGGTAGTTCGTAGAGAATTCTTAGACATTGTTCTAGACATACGGAATGACCATTTACTCTGTGTACTCGATATACTTTTGGCAGAAGCTATGCGAATAACTATGTTAGTGCTCAATAATGCTTTGATAGCCAATGACTTTCATATGTTATCTTGAGCAACTTTTTTTTCACACTGGAAAGGCTTGTCCTTTTTTCTTGAGTAGTTATTTTCGTACTTAGTCAATATTATCAGTCAATACCAGGTTAAGTAACTGTAGACTTATTGCTACTTGTCTGGACCTAATGCTAGGTGATCTTCACTAGATAGCAGGAAGATGCAATTTTCTTGCTTAAGTTCAAGGCACTGGTTTGTTTTACTCTCAAGTTAAGGCTGTGGTGGGATAACTTTTGTTGTCTGTTGAGTCTAATTGGGTAGGGCCTAATGAATCATGAATATACTTTATTTTGATCATATTGCATTTCCTGTCATAATTGTTTAAGATGACCCAAGAAATTGTTCCTCCCATCGATTTAGTGCACGCACTTGTGTAGATTAGAGCTGGATCTCTTCTCCTATGAGGTTTTCTCACTGTCATGGCTCCTATTGATTGCTACATCGGGAATGCCAAGCATTCTTTCTTCTGTTTTTGCACATGTACCAACAGTAATCTGGTATCATGAGAAGCTACAGGACTTTAAAGATAATGGCTGATGCTTCATGTTTTAATGCTCTTCCAAAGAGTTAAATGGCGAACCTAGCTTGTTTTGCATCTATGCTTGTGCTGCATGTTAGTTTCTAAATTTATGTTTTATTGTTGAATTGGGTGCATGTTTTGCTCCTTTACCTGAAGTCCAAAATAGTAAAGCCTACATTATTTCTCTATATTATTGCTCTCATGGTGTGTTATTCTTGTGCTTTAGTTTCTCAATTTCTGTCTATCAGTACTCACAACATAATGCTCATTTTATCTACTCTTGTTTTTCTTTTCTTTTCTTTTCTTTTCTTTTCTTTTCGTGCAGACAGATAGAGGAGTACACGCACCTTATTGCAAATATCAAAGCCCAAATCAAATTGGTAATTATTTGGCTTGTTGAAAAGTTCTTTTCCATCTTTTCTGTTCCTTTCACTTTGTAGATATTATTTGATTGGCTGCTATTGTCTCTGTGAACTCTTCATTTGAACTTACATTAGATGCTAAGTATCTTCTTGAAATGCACTGTTCAATTTTTTGAGAGTATCTTAGAGTTAGCGAGTCTAGGTAGTCTACTTTCAAATGTAGTGTAGCACGAGGAAGGCTGTCTCCTCTATTATCTCGACGAACTATCCAAATGTAGTTTTCTACATCACATCAGAACATGGGAAATACTGACCCTAGCTCTGTATCTTCCACTAAAATAAAGCCCTCTGCATCACCCCCATAACTTAATCCGTATCTTCATCACCCTTCCTATAACCCGAACCCTATCTCCTTCTTCGTCCTAAACCTACCTTCTTCATATCCCAAAATCCTAATCTAACACCTGCATTCCATCTTCATTCTATTCAACACCGTAAAAACTACATATCTTTTTTAAATCACAAATCCATCTTCCCCAAACTCATCTTCTCCAAATTCCAAATCCTAAATCATCTATTCCAAGTTCCAAATCCCAAATCCATCTTAAAATGCCAAACCCTAAATCCATCTTCTCAAAAGCTTCTCTCTCCAAACCCACTTCGCCAGGCCCAAACCCATTCTCTTTACCATCTGTCTTGAACACATCCTCTTCAGACCCAATACTCACCCATAACCCATTAGCATAGCCCATAACCCAATAGTCCCCCACCCTCTGAAATCCTATATCTTAAAAAATTTCAAAAATTCAATTGCCAACCTTAGCCGTCAAAACCTAGATAAGTAGAAAAACATAGCTCTGACCGGTCGAGAATCATCATCCAAGCTTTCTCCCATCAAAGTTAGGTCGATTATGGAGCATAAGAAAGCTCCATAAGGATTCAAGCCATTTGACATAGATTTTTTTTAACTGACGTCACCCCTCTATATTGGTTCCAAATTCCTAGACAAGGTGGCTATGAGAATGAGAGGGTCATATTATAAAAGTTAGGCGGCCCGTTGGTATGAAGGTAGTACTAACTTTTGGATATGCAGTTTAAGCTCATGTAACTAAGAAGCGTACCTTCCAAGATCCCCAAGACTACAAAGATATAGATGAAGAGGTAAGATGAGACAATTTGCTATAGGGAATTGCATTCATCTCTATGACATATTTTTAAGCCAAAGAGTGAAAAAAGACTTCCTAGATTTCTGAAATAAAAATCCCAAAAATCTAGCTGCCATCCAAATCCTTGCTTCCAAGTTGTACATGCTTATTGTGTCCAACTTAAGAGCTAGTGTTTGGACATGGTATTGTGGTGGCAATATATACCTATTTACTACTATGTCCGCAATCTTGATCTTTTTGATTCAGTTGTCTCTACTGTGCTATTTCTGGTCGTGAGTACTCGTACAAAGATCCCTTCAATTTCTGGTTGTGCGTCATCATGTACCTACCCTCGGTTATTTGTGGTTGTCCATACTCGTGTCAATCTTTGCTATTTCTGTCAGTGCGTCCTCGTGTGCTGATCTCACTTATTTCTAGTAGTTGATGTTAAAGATAACTTTTTTGGTTGGGTCATTTAGTTGTCATCAGATTCTTCAAGTTTATGAGGACATCAATGTCTGGTCATTAATGTTCATTTCCAATGCAATCGTGGTTATCAATACTACCAGGTATGCGAAGGTATCAGAGAGCTGCTTCAGTTACCAGCAGAGTGACATCTACATGGCGCTGCTACCCCATCAGCTGTGTTGCTTCCTGCTCCTGGTGTGTTCCACATGTTATGCAGCAGTCATTAAAGACCGACGAGGAGAAGATTCAAATGCATTATTTGTGAGATAAGTTGCTCAAGTTCTAAGCTTTTAGCTGATCTTCTCAGGGTTGGCAGCATGGTTGTGGCGTGTCGGTATACAATCAAAATTCTGGTGTTTCAAATTATGATAGGACATTACATATTTTAGGCTACTGATGTATGGTTGTATTAATGATATCTATGAAGTTCATATTTGGCTGTTAGAAGTTCCCATTATTTTATAAAGTACTTTCTCAAATTTCTCTAAAAGCCATGGTAATATCTTTCCTTCAGATTGAATTCTGTTTGTGTATCTAAGTCGTTTAAACTAACATTGATTTTTATTTACTAGACAACAGTTTAGATGGTTTTCACCTGCAAAACTACTTACAAGGTATTGTTGCTTGTTTATCTAAAATCTGAGAGATTATTCAAACTTTTCATAAAATGCATGTTGTGAATTTGATATTAGTCAGATGTAGACCGCATGAGTATTATCATCGGGTTTCTTGTCCGGTTTTGGTAGGGCCATGGAGCCATTTCCAATCCCTAACCAATATTACTTTTGGAATTCAAATCCTATAATTCCAAAATAATCCGGTCGGCCAATATTGCTCTTATATATGGATGGATCATGGCCATGTATTTAATATGTAATCTGTACCAAGTATGTTATAATCAACAACAAAGCTTGGATTTATTTACTTGGATCAAGCAATTGTCAAAAAAGTCTTCCCCTCCAGATCTAGAAAAGCCATAAAAGTCAAAATAACATGTCTATTTCTATAGTCTATGAACTTAAACAAAGTCCATCTCTATTTTAGGTTCTTGTCCCCTCATTATTCTCTTACAATTTCAATTTATTATTATTATTTCTACGGATTTTTTCATTTTAAGTAATAAAAAATTATATATTTATATAAAACGGGAAATGTTTTGTGTAATTGCGTATGGGGGGACCATTCGCCAACTCAGTTGGCGAGGTGCTGAGTTGGCGAGCATCTCGCCAACTGAGTTGGCGGGGCGCTCTCATCGAGAGGTCGCTCGCCAACTCAGTTGGCGAGCCATGCAACGTTGGCTTTTTAGCCGTTGGCCAACGGCTATATTCCAACGTTCTCCTACTCCAAAATTCCTATAAACCTCCCCCCCCAACACTCCTCACACCACATTCTCCTCCTACCCCAAACACTCCTCACTCCCCATTCTCCTCCTCTTGATATTTACTGGCGATGGCTACCCGCAATGATGGTCGTATTCCTGGCGGACCGACAACCGCGCTTATTATGAAGCAACGTGAAGAGCACATTTCTACTCAGATTTTTACTGGCGAGGTAATTTTTGAAATTACAAGTTGCCAACTTTATTAATGTATATGTTTTTTATAATGCCTATGTTTACTTTATTAATGCATAGAATTTTTATAGTTATTCGACCATGATAATGATTTACGAACCCGGATCCACGTACATTGGCGGTCTGAAAGGAATTATCGTACGTGGGAGCTTAATCCAGCTCAAATGGCTTTGGTGGAATCCTTTGGATTCCACTATATAGATCGTGTTAGATATTTAATTCACGATCTTCATTTAGTTGTAAGCCTGGCGGAGCGTTAGTGGCCAGAACGCAACACTTTTCAACTCCCATTAGCGAGATGACGATCACCCTTTTTGATGTGGCGAATATACTAGGGTTACCTATTAAAGGTAACGCTATATATTTTGATCCGCACTTAAAGGGATCTGATCTGATCCGGAGTTATCTTGGTGTTAGCCCTCCTTCGGGTCTAAAAGACGGCAATTATGTGAAATTTTCATGGCTCCGTGGCAACTTTATAGACCTACATCAAACTATTGATGGGGTGGTTGATGTAGATGAAAATCGGGTATGTATTTTTTTTAGTAAATTTGTTTATTACTTAATTTAGTGGTGCAATTCTATATAACACTTAATAAATCCAGGTCATTCGTTGCACTAGAGCGTATCTGCTCTGTTTATGTGGTGCAATTCTATTTTCCGATGCATCGGAAAATATGGTAAATGTGCAGCTTTTACCATTCTTGGATGATCTGACAAAACCTACTGAGCATGCGTGGGGAGCTGCTACTCTTGCATTTTTGTACGCCCAGCTGACAGAATTTGTCAGATGCAATCGCAAGAGTATTTGTGGATGTATTTCACTGATACATGTATGAATTAAAGACCTTAAAAAGTTAGAGTAATTTTATGCGCAAATTATGTTTGTACTAATGTCATTTTTGTGTTTTATAGTTCTGGTCCTACGAGCACTTTTATATTGGTAGGCCTGTTACCAGCATTCTCAGTGATGTTGGAGTATTTTCAGTTGCTATGCGCTGGCCTACAGACGTAGTGGATTATCAACACTACCAATACAGGACTGTATCACTATATCGTAGCCAATTTGATACACTGCGGTATAGTCAGGTAATTTTTAAATATGCAATCAATATCTTTAAATTATTTAAGTTTTGATCCTAGATAAACATCACATCTAATTGATACAATATCTTTAAATAGGTAACCTGGTTACCGTACTCATGTGAACCTGATGCTCCAGAAATAAAGATGACATCCTATGCATTTAGTTTACACAGATGTCATATTATATATGATCGGTTCACCATGTACCATCCGGCAGACCGTGTTCTTCGACAATTCGCAATGGCCCCAATAATTCCCGATGATCCACCGACAGTCGGTTATCAGACATCAAATGCATTACAACGAATCATTGGTCTCGTTGCTGACTGGAATAATCGGTTCGAGAATTATAGTGTGAGGGACATGTCTCCTAGACTAAATTCTGCTGAGGAATGTAAGTTATAAGTTACTCATTATTCGTATTGATTTAGTGTAAATAGTTTGCTAAAATTTTGTTTATATTTTGCAGACATAGGTAGCCTGGACTACAGACAATGGTGGGGATGCCCTCTTATGAGCAACCAAGTATACCACTATGAGGAGCCCAGGTTCAAGACTAGATCCCTAGACGATTCTACTATGCGTGCTTTTATTGATGGAATGAATGATTTGGTATGACTTCATTATACTTTAACTTCATTATACTTTAAAAAATACATATACATAGATATGATAAATATTTTAATTTACATGTTTCAAATTTCAGAGTGGGGTATACCAGCAACATTTACAACAACCTCATATGGAGGAACATGTGACTCGTCGTCTTATGGAGGAGCTTGTTACTCGTGTTCGGCATCTGGGTATTGGACCGGAACCGGAAATGCCTCCAGTACAATCTCGTCTTCCACCGGACTATCCGACCGGCTTAGTACGACAGAGACACTCTCGTCGTCGGCGGCGGCGGGATACTGCTGGAGCGGGTCCGAGTGAGCAGTATGCTGGAGCGGGCCCTAGTGACCAATATGCTGGAGCGGGCCCGAGTGACCAGTATGCTGGAGCGGGCCCGAGTGACCAGTATGCTGGAGCGGGCCCTAGTTACCAGTATGCAGGAGCGGATCCGAGTTACCAAACTGCTGGAGATGAAAGCTACCAGATTTTCACACAATTTTTTTTGACTCCATCAGCACCGCTGGCTACCCAAACTCAACAAGACGAGGACGAGGATTAGTAGATAATTTGAAACATTGTATCATTAAAAATTTTGTATGATTTGTAATGGGTTTTTATTACAATATTTGGGTATTGAACAATTCTATTTTAATCTCTCGGTTGACTAGTACATCTTCTTCGGTTGTGTCCCATTGCACCACAATTACTGCAACGTGGATCTCTGGTCGATGAATCCCGGGGTCTGATGCGGTTCTTCTTTGGTCTTCCGGCTTTGCGTCTTACATCTGGCACCCCAATTTGTCCTCTTACCAAAGGACCTTGGATTTCGTAGGGAACTGGAATTGGCTCCATTTTATGCGCGTATACAGCTTTCAAGTTTTGCGTTGAAAACTGCAGGATAAAAAGTATCAATACTAATATTGCAATATCTACAAACAAAACATGCATGTATACATGGTATATAAGTATGGTACCATCTAAAACATGTACAAGTTCTGTCAGTTATATGAACAATATAGGTTCTACCTGTTGCCCGGTCTATTATTTCAAACTTATAACTATCAATAGCTAATATTTCTAGGTGGTTCTTCTCTTTGATAATATAAGCCATATTTTTTAACATCTTCGGATAATAATCCGTGTCTATATTTTCAGCAAACTTTCTACGATTGTCATGGAGTGTAATAATCTTGGCTCTAATACCATCGAGAAGTGTTGTTATTGGCTTATCTCGTAATTTTTTAATCCAGCTGTTGAAACATTCAGCAAGATTAGAAGTGTTAATATCTAATCTAGGACAAGTAGCATACGCTGTTATCCAATGTTCAAATCGACGACTTTCATCGTTTACACCAAGAAGCCAATTGTACAACACTATGTTCTCGGCTTTAATTATATCAAACACACTCTCTGCATCTGTTTTATTATATGATCTAGCAAGCGAGTCTAACAAGCGTTGAAATACTGGTTCTTTTGTAACTTTTTTCATGTTTTGTTTAAAATGTTGAATACAAAAAAAATGAGGAGATGCAGGAAAAATAGCACGAACAGCATTTATTAATCCCTTTTGCTTGTCAGATATAAATGAAATTGAACTCCAATCATTAAAACAACTTTCAAAAGATATTTTAAGAGAATTTAAAAACCAAGACCAATAATCACTATTCTCACCTTCAGCAACAGCATAAGCTATAGGATATAATTGATAGTTAGGATCGTGAGCACAAGCAATAAATAAGATACCTTGATATTTAGACGAAAGAAATGTAGCATCAGTACTAATAATTGGTAAACATCCACTTAAAAATCCATCAATACATGACTTAAAACAAATAAAAATTCGTTGGAAGCTATTGTTTTCGGTAGTTTTAATAAAATATGTACTACCTGGATTTGTCTCCATAATTCTATAACAATACTCCTCAAGACTAGCGTATGCCTCATCATAACTACCATTAATTTCAGCTAATGCTGTCTCTCGGGCTCTCCATGCTTTGGAATAACTAACTTGTATACGGTGCTCCCTATATATATCTTTAACAATTTGTGATGGACTGTATGACTGGTTATCTCTAATAATGTCAATTATCATGGTCTTAATCCATGAAGCGGTAGCTAGTCGATGACGTCCTGTACTAAGTCTTCCTAAACAAGAATGACGATTTTCTAATGTACTAACTTTAACTATATCGCCATTTCCAATAGATTTGACATATACTCTCCAATTACAATTCGGTTGATCACAACTATATATAATTCCACGAGCATTATTCATAAGACTAGCTGAACAACTAAAATTATATTTAATTGCTAAATTACTTATAAAGCTTCTAAAGTGAGAACGACTAGGAAATGATTGTCCCTTAAATAATTCATCAGTGATAGCTTTTACAACATCATCATCTACCGTATAATCTACATTTTCAACTAAATCATCACTATTTTCATCGTCGCTGTCACTATCATCATCATGGTTAGATTCATCTGATGAATGACCTTCTTGGATAAATGAAACTATTTGTTGAGAAGAACTAGCACCCGAACTAACATGCTGATATTCAGAAAAATATTCATTATTTCTACTATCTAAGGTTGCTGCTACTTTAATAACATATATTTTTATATATCGTGATTGTGAATTAATCTCAAAAATATAATTCCATGCATCTTCACTATCTATCAAAAAACAATTAGAACAGAAAATAGACTTCAGAATAAAATCATAATGAATAGAACAACGTTCAATAATATGATTACGTATATTTTCAAAACTAATATTCGGGTAAGTTGAAAAAATTATACTTTCTCCTCCTTCGTAATTTAACCCATTTACTTTACCGCCGTGCGAGCATACAATTCTTACGCTACGATCCATGACGGTTGAGAACTTTTGCTACAGAAAACAGGAGGAGGAAGCTGTAAATATAGGAGGAGGAAGCTGTGAAAATATGAGGAGGAGGAGGAGGAGAATGTGTTGTGTGAGGAGTGTTTGGGGGGTGGGGGTGTTTATAGGGGTTGGAGAGAGCCGTTGGAGGGAGCCGTTGCCCAACGGATGGGAAGCCAACGGTGCATGGCCCGCCAACTGAGTTGGCGAGTGGCCTCTCGATGAGAGTGCCCCGCCAACTCAGTTGGCGAGATGCTCGCCAACTCAGCACCTCGCCAACTGAGTTGGCGAGTGGTCCCCCCATCCGTAATTACCCAAAATATTTCCCATTTTATATAAATATATGATTTTTTATTACTTAAAATGAAAAAATCCGTTATTTCTATAGTCTATGAACTTAATATATATATACATTCTTCAGTCTTAGGTACCCTACCCAAACCAATGTTAGTTTCTAAAGGCAATTTATAAGGGCACTACACAATTTACTCGGGGCTAGCCCATTGAAAAATTAGGAAAAATTACAAGTTTGCCATCATAAAAGTTACTCGGGGCTAGCCCACTGTTATAATCAGGACTGTCAAAATTTTGGCAGTCCTACCACTTGGAAGGACTGTCAAAATTTTGACAGTCCACATAGCTTGTGGGACTGTCAAAATTATGACAGTCCTACCACTTGGAAGGACTGTCAAAATTTTGACAGTCCTACAAATTGTTAGGACTGTCATAATTTTGACAGTCTTACAAATTGTTAGGACTGTCATAATTTTGACAGTCCCACAAGCTATGTGGACTGTCAAAATTTTGACAGTCCTAATTTTAACCCACTGAAAATTTTATATAAAACTAGGACTGTCAGGATTTTGACAGTCCCACAAACAATGAGGACTGTCAAAATTTTGACAGTCCTCATTTTAATTGTCAGGATTTTTTTTAAGTTTATTTCTATTTAGTTAGTTTTGGATTTTGATTTTTTTTATTTAGTTTAACATCCAAAATAAAATATGTTATCATTGAACAAAAAAAAAAAAAAAAAAATCTACCGTACGAGTATTACGTCTGCCGTCGATCAGACTTCAAACGGCCATAACTATTTGTTTTCAAATCGTTTTTCGTCACACAATAGGTCTATTTGTATGTTTTCGACGAGAGTAACACAATTCGTGTAGAGAGAATTTTCATCCGAAGTAAGACGTACGTATTACAGGCAAAAATATAAAATATAAAACTTTAAAATATCATAACTTTTGACTGGGAGATCGAAACAAGCTCCAGTTTGAGCCAAAATGACCGTATGGAAAAGTACTTCGGGATAAACTGTTTCACCGTTTGACGGAC
Organism: Iris macrosiphon; assembly: GCA_036927795.1. Classification (NCBI taxonomy): domain Eukaryota; kingdom Viridiplantae; phylum Streptophyta; class Magnoliopsida; order Asparagales; family Iridaceae; genus Iris; species Iris macrosiphon. The sequence continues at coordinate 172,434,304 of JAYESA010000003.1, forward strand.
TTCCTAAATTTTTAGAATCGCAAAAAAACGATGTTTCGACCTCCAAATTTTACTTTTTGTAATTTTTTTTTTTTACAAAATTTTTAATGTACCATTAATAAATTTACTATTTTAAATAACAGAATACTTTAACAAATTTTAAGGATAGAAATTTCAAGGATATTTTGAAATTGGCCCCCCCAACAATTAACAAAAATAAATTAACAGAAAAAAAAATTTTAGGACTGTCAAAATTTTGACAGTCCTACCAATTTGTAGGACTGTCAAAATTTTGACAGTCCTAAAATTTAACATATATTTTTAGGACTGTCAAAATTTTGACAGTCCTTACAATTGGTAGGACTGTCAAAAGTTTGACAGTCCTAAAAATATATGTTGAATTTTTAGGACTGTCAAAATTTTGACAGTACTTTCAATTGGTAGGACTGTCAAAATTTTGACAGTCCTAAAAATTTAACATACATTTTTAGGACAGTTCTTAAATTTTTAGGACTGTTGAAATGCCTACAGTCCTATATAAATTTAGGACTGTAGAAAATTCTACAGTCCTTAATATACATAGGACTATCGATTTTCCTACAGTCCTAAATCTATATAGGACTGTAGGAAAATCTACAGTCCCGCCCGATACTGCTCGACGTTGTCGACGATTCTCGACATTTTATGCCCTAAAATCGTGTTCGATTCTCGACATTGTCGACTTTGGGAGCCATCGACAAGGAGGACGAAGTCTCGGAGAGTTGGAGAGCTCCGCCGGCGGGAGGGGGGAGGGCTCCGGTGGGACGGGGAGGGTTTGGGAGAAGGGTTTGGGAAAGTGGGCTAGCCTCAAGTAAAATAATGGGCTAGTGTGAGTAAACTTTGCTCAATCCTGGGCTAGCCCCAATCCTGAGCTAGCCCCAAGTAATATGTGCAGTGCCCTTATCAAAAGCCTTTCTAAATTGTTTACTAAACAACATACACATTCTGTGCGGGCGCATCGACGACGGGGTCGGGCTCGACGATGCTGCTGCTGCTATATGGTACTTTAGTTAGTTTAATTAGTTAGTTAACATTTAGTTATTGTTTAATCCCTCTTGCCAAACAACCCCATTGAAGCGAGCCTTGTAATTTTCCAATGTATACCATGTAATAAAGCATTCTACTTAATAATAATAATAATAATAATAATATACTACTATATAATAAAAAAAGTAAAACTTCATTGTAAAAAATTGTTTCTAAAATTTCCTTATCAATATTTACTACTTAAAATTGTTCATTAAATTTAACATGAATAATTAGTTAATTACGTGTAAATTTTTTTTTTAAGTGGATTGTTGTTTGCACTTTCCAAGATGTAAAAAATTAAAAGGTTTTGCTCTTCACAAGTAGTAAAAAATAAATAAAAGTATTGCTTGCTCTTTCCAAATTGCATGAATGTATATATACTAGTAATAATAATTATTATCATTACATGAGTCCATTTTTCTTACTACCAAAATTAGAGTATGTTCATCCTTCCACTCAAGTGTTACAACTTGTCAAAATAGGAGTCAAAATCACTTTGGATGTTCACAAAATCAAAGTGGTTTTTGATTGCATAAAAATGTCATATGAAAAAACTGGAGTGAAATGATAAATATATATCATAGTTTTGATGGATGAACAAAAATAGATTCATTATTAGTTTTGAGATGTTTGATGTAATGTTTGAGACTTTGTTCATACTATATTGTATATCTTTTAAACTCACTTAAATGAAAGAAATAATATGTAGCTTGATCCACCAAATCTTTTGTTATCTAATTAGAGTCTTGTACTTTTTTTTTCCGGTAAACACGAGAGCCATTCGAGTTCGGTAAAATTGAGTCATTATTACACAACGAATAGTAATGCAAGCGTTGCATCTCACCATGACATCACATGAGAAAAATGTGGAACTGTGTCAGATCCCCTTGTACAAAGGCAAAGCACCTCTCTCGCTCGCTCTCGCTCTCCTTCTTTTTCTTCTTCTCCCCTCCAAAAGCCTAAAGTCAGTCAGTGCGTGCATTATTTTCCCCAGTGTCACGCCATTCTTTCATTCCTTCCATCTCCAGATCTCATGTGAACTCTCCCTCTCATCAATAATGCCAATGTCTCCTAACCGACACCACCACCATCACCTGACCAATCTCCAAGAATCGGAGCTCGCCGAAATGCCCCCCTCCGCCACCACCAGCCTCCCTCCCATGAACGCGCTGGAGATCCTCCGGGAGACCGTCCGCCTCCTCCGCTCCTCCCCCCTCCCCTTCCTCTCCGCCCTCCTCCTCCTCCTCTGCCCCGTCTCCGCCTCCCTCCTCTCCGTCGAGCCCCTCCTCCTCCGCCACCACGTCCTCCGCCTCTCCCGCCGCCTCCTCCTCCTCCTCGCCCGCTCCGGCCTCCCCGTCCGCCGCCACCTCCTCCTCCACCAGCTCTCCCACCACCTCTCCTCCTCCCTCCTCTCCTCCCTCCTCTGCCTCCCCCTCCTCCTCTCCCTCCTCCTTCCCGCCCGCTCCCTCGTCTCCTTCTCCGTCGCCCTCCTCTACGCCCGCTCCCCTCCCCCCTCCCTCCCCCGCTTCCTCTCCCACCTCCGCCGCGTCTACCCCCGCCTCCTCCTCACCTACGCCCTCTCCTCCCTCCTCCTCCTCTCTCTCCTCCTCCTCTTCCTCACCGCCCTCGCCCTCACCTCCAATCTCTTCTCCTTCCTCCTCGGCTACCCTCCCGACCTCGCCATCTACCCAGCCCTCCTCGTCCTCCTCATCTTCTCCGTCATCTACGCCCACCTCATGATCGTCTGTAACCTCGCCGCCGTCATCTCCGTCCTCGAGGACGACGCCTCCGGCCCCCGCGCCCTCCTCTGCTCCGTCCGCCTCATCGAGGGCCAGACGCAGGCCGGCCTCCTCATCTTCCTCGGCTCCACCATCGGACTCGCCTTCGTGGAGGGCCTCTTCGAGCACAGGGTCAAGACCCTCAGCTACGGCGACGGCTCCAGCAGGATTTGGGAGGGCCCCCTGCTCGTGCTCATGTACTCCTTCGTCGTGCTCCTCGACTTCATGATGAGCGCGGTGTTCTACTTCACCTGCCGCTCCTCCGGAGTCGTCCTCGCCGTGGCGGAGGGGATGGTCAATGGCGCTGCGGACAGCGAGGAGCGGCATTCTTTGGTGGGAGGAGTGGAGATGGAGCGTATCTCCTCCGAATAGACGACAAGGAAAGGAAGCATTGTCGTCTGCGTCAGGTCGACTCTTCCCTGTTAGTTTCTCTTTGGATGAATGAATGCTATCAATGCTAAATTTATACGGGGATCGTGCCCTTAGAGTTTCAATATCAAAATGAGATCTAGTACCATGATTTTTTTTTGGCACAGTGTACACTCCATGTTAGCTGCATTTCTCAAGGTTACAGTTGCATGTCGTGTATGTTGTATATCTGTATTCCTGGAGGATTTTCCGATAAGTGATTGGATCATTTGTTACATTGGCGATGAAGTAATCTCAAGAGTTTAGGCACATATATTGATTATTTGTTTCGAGAATAATATATATTGGCATACTGATTGCTCATCGTGTTGCAAGATTGAGTTTTTTAATTTTTTTTGTCTTGTGAAAGAACTCCAATGTTGAGCTAGGGAATGCTACCTGGTATAGATTTGATCAATTATATGGCTGCTTCTCCTCTACTTGCTTAACGTGCTGTCTACAACAAAAATTTGAACATAAAAAACATGGGGTAAGTCCATTCTCACCAGTCCCTTTTACTTTACTTTGCAATATATTGTTTGCCTATTAGACTTTAGTGTCATACCCTGCAGATGTTATCATTTATTTATTTATTCTTTCTATGCTTTCTACTGCTATGCCATTTGATGTCCTGCAACATTAACTAGCAAAAATTCATATATATTAAAAAATTATTTGTGGAGAATCTTCCATATGTCTGTCTAGTTGCTCACTATTTCTGATCTGTGCTTACACTAGAATTTGTTATTCATGTGTGAGGATTCTATAGTAACAGCTTATTCTTAGCTTTAGGGAATGCCTCAATCATTTTGATTATGTAGATGAATCTTGCCCACTAGATCTAACATTTTGGTGCAGGTAAGACATCTAGTTGACATATAAAGTTTCTTTGGGGAGCTTTATTATCATATATTTTGGGTAGAAATCTTTCAAGCTAATTGAGAAACAAACACTGAAACTTTCTTAAAACTCCAAACTAAAGCAGAAAGAAGAGAAGGGAATGCAACCCAATCTATATCCCAACCAAATTTAGCAAACTTAGACAAATCTCCAGAAAATTTCCTGAATCAAGACCAAAAATCAAGATGTGAAAACCCCATATACTTGCCCATCCTGCATTTGAACCTTTGATATCCAGCTGACTTTTGATTGGATATATTGGAGTCTGGTTTAGCCAAATTGGTTCAGATGTGTGGTGAGTGTTGCTTGCTTAGTTTGTTTAGACCAATTCCTGTCTCTGGTTGGGCAGAAACAGAAATATTTTCAGTCTGTTGTTTGTTTCTTGTTTCCTTTGACGTCTTACACTTCCTTGAGCACTTGGCAGCTATGAGTGTTTCGTTCTCTAGCTTCTCTCGTGCGTTTGTGCTGAGGAATGTGTTTGCTTTGGTCCTTGGTCTGCATCAACTGCATTTGCTGCATTGGGAAACATCCATATAACCTTGTTGAGCAAGTTATACCCATGCAAGGGTCATACTCCTGTCGATCTATAGGTTATAAGTTATTTCCGCTGGAGAGCAAGCTTTTAAAAAGTAGATGCCTTTATCGCATTAGGCGCCTTTTGTCATGTCCTGGTCTCGCAAAACCAAACGTCGTCACTGGACGTGATGTCGTACAAGTCTAAATTGTACTTGTACAAGACATAAATATGCATCATTGAAGAATCAACTCGAAACAAGGTTAATGCACGTAAAAAAAAGCAGACAGATTGAAGTACAACACATATAGTAAAAAAAATATGATCTCTTTATTGATAAGCTTGCAGCGGAATTACAAAGACTCAATTGGTAACAAAAATATGCCAACTTGGCTAACAACTCATGCAATTCGTACAGTGAACAATGTTCCATACATTATGGCCTTATTATAAAAAGAAAACATCTTCAATTGAAAGGCTTCAAGTTGCCGATTAAGCTTCGAAATGTCTCAGAATATCTAAGTGGCTCTCCGCACATGTCGAGAAGGGGGTCAACACATTAGAAAATGCATTGGTGAACTGTCTCAACCCGACTCACATAAACAACACAATAATTATGTGAGAATATGTAAAATTATTATGTTGCCTTTCTACTTTTTCTAGTGTCGATTAACATCTTTTATATATATATATATATATATATATATAAAGCATAAATGTGTCACTGACACAATAAGTTTTACCCAAGGCCACCCTTCTTCCCTGTAAAACAAGGATTACTGTTCATTATATTTATATATATATATATAAAGAGCGTAAATGTGTCACCGACACAATAAGTTTTACCCAAGGCCACCCTTCCATGTAAAACAAGGATTACTGTTCATTATATATATATATATATATATATATATATATATATATATATATATATATATATATATATCACGAGTCCGTTCCTGCATTAATTTGTTAGGCCTGCAAAACAGTTGTTATTAACATTCAACCTAACTATATGACGATCATTGGTGACACCATTTTGGACTCTTCATTGAGAATTACGGTGATCCTTCCAGTGGAGGCAGTGAGCCCCACTGAAGGTCCCATAATTCTTATGCTTGTACGTCAGCATCAATTATTCATTTTCCTCTTAGGTCGAATCGGTTTCATGACTGCGAATACCATTCGAGGAACTAAAACCTTGTGCACAAGTTGTTTATGACCATACATATATTTGTAACTTAACTATAAAAATATAACATGCATGATAATAGAACTTGCAATAAACTATGCAACACATTCTCATTTATATTTTCATATTACTCGAGCCATTGCTCGTAATTCCATACTCCCTAATCTAGGGTTATCATAACTGGCGACTCAACGTTCTAGAATATCACTGGCGACCCGAAGGTCTCAAAAATGATATATCTCCATAGAATAACCAGTTCAATGATAATTCAATCTCTACTATACAAATTTACTGGTTTAACAATAAATTTATTTATTTTATTGCTGCTTACTTATAAACTGACGTCAGCTAAAACATACATATAATTCTCTTTTATCTTAATTCTTTCCTTTATTGTCATTAACTATCATTGTCTGCCATTACAAGTTTTGAACGCTGAAATAACAAACAAAGAAGTACAAAAAGATCCTAAACAGAAAATCTAAGTACAATATTTTGATCTGGGTAGTGACGATGGAGCTTGAGCGCAATAGCGTCTCCTTTACTCCGTTAACGGTCTGATGAGTGAATGATGATGCTCTTCTCTTCTCTCTCCTGAGCTTGTATGCACGTACGTAGCTGGCCGGGCCGGGGGTTCTAGGGTATGTTACCCTTCTATTTATAGTCATCCTGCTGACGGACTAAAGGTGTCGCATATGCCTCTGTTTGGTGGCCACATATGACTCCTTCAACAGAATAGGGTTGTAACTGCGGTCGCATGCTACAGACAGACTGCCACGTGGTCTTGGTTACGATATGTTGTTGAAGAGATCTTGGAATTGTTGCGTGCGTGACTTGGTCAGCTGGACACGTATTCTGCATTGATTGTGTAAGAAATCATCTTCGGTTGTAACAGAAAGATCCTGCAAGTCGAGAGTCGCATAACGTCTTGGCCGCATATCGTCGTGGCCGCATACGTGCTCTCGTTTGGCCTTGGTCGTATGGACACTCTGGCCGCATGATAATGATGCGGCATGGGTATATAGCTGCATGCAAGCTCTCGTCTGGCCTTAGTCGGATGGACACTTTGGTCGCATGATGACGAGGCCGCATGGGTATATACTATATAGCCGCATACAAGCTCTCGTCTGGCCTTGATCGGATGGACACTCTGGCCGCACGATAACGAGGTTGCATGGGCATATAGCCGCATATGAATGGACACGTGGCGTGTCACGTCTGTCGAGGCCATCAATGAGTTGATGTGACTCTTTGTCTTTTCCTGAGCCGTCGTCTTCACGAATCTCGAAGCGTCTCAGTGTGACGAGTGACGTTTCAGAGAGTCTGACAGACATCGAATGCTGTGTCAGTGGGGTCTTATGCGGCTCCATGCTCTGTGGTCGTTCAGGCCGCATAGAGTATACTATGCGACTTCTAGATCTTTGGTTAACCAGGCCACATGTGACTTCTCCGCGACTTGGTTGTTCAGGCCGCATGTGGCTTCTCTGTGGCTTGGTTTCATTTTTGAGGGGGCATGACCTCTATGCGGCCTGCATGATTTTTCATGTTTTTACAAGACTACCTTCAAAGTTTCAAAAAATGACAAGTTTGGAATACTTTGAAAGAAGCATGGCCGAGCGTTATTGGCCGCATATGCTGGGCATGCCGTATAGTCCCATGGCCGCATAGTTGTCTCTGACAGGTTGGCCGATCATTTAATGAGGATATTTGGCTCTATCTTTGATCAGATCTCTTGGAATTTTGCGTCGTCTCCTGACACGGGACTCCAGGCGTCGGTTTTCAAGAAGATTTAAAGTGAATCCCACAAATCGAGACGTCAGATTCATTCTCATAACTGTTTTGGTTCACTGCCTCGATCTCTTCCCACGGCTTTTAAAGCCTATAAATAGGCGGCTAGGAGGAGAGAGAGACCTTCATTTCTTTGTTTCGTTTCCTCTTCTTTGTGAAGGATGCTGACGACTGTGGCTCTCCTTGCTGAGCAATTTGTCAGGGGCGGTCTTGATTCTTGGCCTCCTGATTCTGGTGCTTTACTCGGAGATAGGGGAGCACCGCGTTCTGCATGTTGGGCTTCCATGGACACAGAGACACCCGTACATAGTCTTGTTGCGTGGATGAGAAATCGTCTAGAACACGCGCAGACTTTTTATACAGCCTTGCCGCATGGATGAGAGATCATCGCGAACGTACGCGGGCTTTTCTCATTAGTCCGTCGTATGGATGGGCTACCATCATGCGGCAGCTAAGACTGCCGCATGGATGAAGTCTCAACCTGGACATGCGACAACCATGACTCTGTCGCATGGATGAAGGTTCGATCCGGACATGCGACCACCATGGCTCTGCCACATGGATGGAGGCTTGACTTGACATGCGACCATCGTGGCTCTGTTGTATGGAAAGTACATCATGCGCCGACTAGGCTCTACTGCACGGATTTCATATTTGTCTTTGTTTGCTAATGCCATATGTTTTCCTTGTGCATACTTTGCTCTCCCTCGTGCTGCTCATGATGGAGCATGGGAGGATATCATAACACCCGTTGTTCGGGGTGACCAACTTTATGCGGTGGTTCCTCGTCAAGAACTCATCAAGGAGACAATGACAGTTCGCCAGGAACTAATCCAGGAGACGAGGATGAACATACTGCGTCATGCGCGGAGCTGTCCTTGTTCATGCAGCGTGCTGGCTGCGTTTCTCCCCTTTATGCGGCTTTCTACCGGTCGGGAGACTGCGGTGTCGATGACATGATTTGGATTAATTGTCATTCCTGTCTTCGGTCTTCCCGTATGATTGTAGAGTGCCTGCTCCTGCTCCTCCCTTGCTATCCGTCGGTATGGATTCTTTTTCATATACTGAGGTTTGCACTGTGGAGGGATGATCCAGAAAGCATTGAGTTCTGCTGCGGGCTCGACTTGTGTCAGTGGCAACGACAGCACGAAGGGGTGCCTCTAATGAAAAATGTTCGTATCAGCGAGACTTCATGGAAGTCCTTAAAACATGTTTCCATCATATTTACTCATGACCTTGAATACTAATGAAAAATCCTTGAATGTAATGGATTTTCATCATATATACTCATGATCTTGAATATCACTCAATAAAGTCCCTCCTTTTTCAGAATTTTTTATTTATTTGTCCCATCGTACGTTGTGGACTTTGGATATCGTACTAGAGGTAATATGAACGTAGTACAATATCGTAGTCTGTTTAGAATGTCCCATTGGGGAACTTAGGTAGACCTATTACTTCTTGCGCACTGGAGTGCAAGTAGTAGGTTCGAGACAAGTCCTGCCAGAGGTGATATGAACGTGGCAGATTTTGTGGACTTAACACCGCTGGCGTTCTTAGAGTTAAGTACGGATGATAAGTTGAGATGGCAACCGATATAAGAGGTAATGTGGACGTGATAATCGATAGACAAACCAAGGAGGTTTGCTCAGAGGTAATATGGACATGGCAAACACGGCGGAGGAGAAATGTTAGTACAGTAGTTCAGAGGTAGTATGGACATGAACTAGCGTCCGAGAAACTCACTGAGGAGTGGTTTGCTGAGTGTGGTCTACCCGGAAATGTAGATAAAACTGAGAGTTACTCCACTGGGGAGATTGTTAGGCCGATAGCTCAGAGGTAATATGGATATGGTTAGCGTCTAACGAGACTGATTTTTGAGTGGTCCCTGCGGGAGTGTGCAGGTGGACCTGAGGACTACTTTGCTGGAGAGCTTTTGAGGATCCATTATCTGTTGCGTATCCAGGACTCCTAAGACCGATAATGGCTTGTAGAGAAATGTCGTGCATAGGCACTCGCTGGGGATGGACAAGGAGTGGGAACCATGTACATCTTCGTTGTCCTGTTGGGGATAGGAAGAAGTACAAGTCTAGCCTTAGGCATAGTACTTTTTCAGGAACTTGCCGTTGATCGGCATCATGAGCAAATCGTTATTGGGTTTCGCTAGCTGGTAGGCGTCGTTGGAGAATACATATTCTATGATGAACGAGCCTTACCATTTGGGTTGGAACTTGCCGACCGTCTTGTGGGTTATAACCATCGGCCTCCTTACTGTCAGGACGAGATCACCCACTTGGTAGGTCCTCTTCTTGACCCGTTTGTTGAAGGCTCCTGAGGGACGTGCTTGGTATAGCTCAATGCGTTGTTGAGCTAAGAGACGTTTCTCATCGAGTGCTTCTAACTCTTGTAGCCGTCGGCGGTGATTGTCGTCGACGGTTAGTCGGTTGGAGAGAGCCACTCTGAGCGAGGGAATTTGGACTTCGAGGGGGAGGACCGCTTCGCTCTCGTAGACCAAGGAGAATGACGTACTGCCAGTAGGTGTCCGGAATGTTGTTCGATAGGCCCAGAGACTTTCACCCAGCGTCTCATTCCAGTCGCGCTTATTGGATGTTACGAACTTTTTGAGTAGTTTTGTGATGGTCTTGTTGAATGCTTCCGCTAGACCATTTGCTGCTGGGTTGTAGGCAAACCAATCAGAGGCTACCCCAGACAATGCTCCGACAAAGAGCTTGGTGAGAAGAGCGTCACAGCGGGGTAGATGCCATATTGCCGTCTCAAAGTAGCTCATATGCTGACGAGGAGACGTCTTTCATTCAAATAGATTTAAGTTGAAGGACTTGTATTTAGCTGGATAGGGCACGTCTCTCCACTCGAGAGGATATAGTTGTCGAATTCCGAGCTCGCGCAATGAGTCTCGATTACCCATTGAGTCCAAGCGGGCTTACAGTTCTCGTACCTCCCGTATTGCTTCCCGAACCTCATCTACTGTGGAAGGAGTAGATGATCCGGGCCTGATGTAATCGCCATTGACGGGCGGAGCGGCGGCGTTTGAGTCTCCATTTGCCCCAGGATCTTGACTAGCTTGTCCCTAGGTTCTTGGTGGCTGTGAGGCCATATTTTTTTTGATCTCCAGCATTGTTTGGATCAAGACTTGCATCGAGGCACTCGTAGTATGCATCATAACCTCGAGAGTCTCGAGGCGCTGTCGATCGTTGGGCCCTCGTGATCATCCCCCACCATATACATTGTTCTTACGTGGGAGGATGTAGATGGAACAGTGGACATCGCACTTTCCGTCTCGGACTCTTGCAGCGAATAGTCCTCAGAAAAATTGTCAGTGTCGCATCCTCTTCGGACTCAGAGAGAACACTACCCCCAGCGTAGTAAAATGCGTCTTCCTGGTGAAGGTGACTACCCCTAGGGATCTCGACATTTGTTCATTGGGAATTGTTGTCCCCTCCGAATGTCGGATTGTCGTGGATTTCAGGGGGATTGCTACCCCCAGCTTGCTGAATCACTATGGGTCCTAAAGAAGAACCACCCCCAGCAGCTGACAGTTTCTTCTTGGAGCGGGTGCCCTGTAAAACTTCTTCTGTAGGTACCGCTGCCTGTCCTTCTTGGGCCCGCCTTCTCGACACGCTGGCCAAAAGCGAAGGGTTTGGGGCGCTAGACTTCCGACCTCCCCTTGTGGAGGGAGACTTCCAAGCGGAATAGCACGAGGCGAAGTGCAACTACTCCTCCTCTGGTAATTGCTCATGTTTTCCGGGATGCTGCCTGGTAGGTGCCTTTGGTTGCAGCCGTTGGTAATCTGACTGCCTGCTGGTACTGCTGTTTTAGCACAGCAGCAGTTAATGATGATGTTGGCACATGAGTGTCCTGGAGGGGACACCTCATATGTCGTGGTTGCTTCCCTCGCTTTGCGTTTGTGGTTGATCACGTTGCGCAGATCAAGCGAGGGCTGGTCCACCTTTACACCCTTGTTATGAGTCCGGATAAACCGAGCACATGGGTATGTAGGTGTTGTCTTTGCTCCCTGTCGTGGGGTTCGTACAAAAACTCTCCCCAAGTCATAGATGGAAGACTTTCAAGACTGATCCTGTCCGTTCACTGGGGGTTGCACACATGGGTTGGTCTCGTATAACTTTCCGTCAGGGGCTCTCGTAACAACTAGCGGAGCCTGCTACCGGCCGGCCGTATGAGCAGTTGCTTGAGCTTGACGAGGTTGCACTGTCTTGGAATCCTTCGACTTAGCACGCACCGGTGCGTAGTATGAAGAGTCCAGATTCACATCCTCTCCTTTCTCAGCACGGCGCATGGAGTCAGCGCTGCGTGAGATTCGGTCGAAGACGGAGGTTCTGCTACTGTGATGGCCGCATATGGTCATTTGCCTGCGGTTGACGAACGGTGTCACATATGGACTTTTGTCTGCGGCTGCAGACTTATGTGGCTTCTGCTTTGGCCGCATGGAACATGTCTCAACACCTGAACTTCTGGCATTGTAGTATTTTTTTTTGCCAGAGTTTGGGCGCTGAGCGCCTTTTCCGACTGTCGCATGAACATGATCAGCTTGGGTAGACGCATGATGTGCGTCTGCGGCAACAAGGAGAGAAGTGGGGAGCGCATGCTCTGCAATTGGGTGAGGCGCAGCGGTCTTTACTAATCATGTCCTACTCTTCTTAGGCTTTGCTTGTCTTGGAGAAGGACTCGCGCTGTCCCCGGAGAGCATGTTCTCGAATGCTTGTTGGTCGAAGCATACCATCAGCATCCTTTGGGTTGAACCCAGCTTGGCCGTATCGAACTGCATCAATGTCTTCTCATCAGAGGAGAAGTTGGTCCCCAGCAGAGTCATCTTGTCCGTCATTGCAAGTTTTGAACGTTGAAATAACAAACATAGAAGTACAAAGAGATTCTAAACAAAAAATCTAAGTACAATATTTTGATCTGGATAGTGACGATAGAGCTTGAGCGCACTAACGTCTCCTTTACTCCGTTGACGGTCTAATGAGGGAATGAGGATGCTCTATTCTCTTCTCTCTCCTGAGCTTGTGTGCACGTACGTATCTGGCCGGACCGGGGGTTGTAGGGTATGCTACCCTTGCTATTTATAGTCATCCTGCTGACGGGCTATAGGTGTCTCTGTTTGGTGGCCGCATATGACTCCTTCAACATAATACAGTTGTAAATGCGATCGCATGCCACGGACAGGCTGCCACGTGGTCTTGGTTGCAATAGTTGTTGAAGAGATCTCGGGGTTGTTGTGTGCGTGACTTGGTCAGCTGGACATGTAGTCTGCATTGATTGTGTAAGAAATCGTCTTCGGTTGTAACAGAAAGATCCTACAAGTCGAGAGCCGCATAACGTCTTGGTCGCATATCGTCGTGGTCGCATATGTGCTCTCGTTTGGCCTTGGTCGTTTGGACACTATGGCCGCATGATGATGAGGTCGTATGGGTATATACCCGCATGCAAGCTCTCGTCTGGCGTTGGTCGGATGGACACTCTGGCCGCATGATGACGAGGCCGCATGGGTATATAGCCGCATGCAAGCTCTCGTCTGGCCTTTGTCGGATGGACACTCTGACCGCATGATGACGAGACTGCATGGGCATATAGCCGCATATGAATGGGCACGTGGCGTGGCACGTCTGTCGAGGCCATCAATGAGTTGATGTGACCCTTCATCTTTTTTTTAGCCGTCGTCTTCACGAATCTCGAAACGTCTCAGTGTGACGAGTGACGTGTCAGAGAGTCTGATAGACATTGAATGCTGTGTCAGGGGGGTCTTATGCGGCCCCATGTTCTGTGGTCGTTCAGGCCGCATAAAGTATACTATGCGGCTTCTAGATCTTTGGTTGACCAGGCCGCATGTGACTTCTCTGCGGCTTGGTTGTTCTGACCGTATGTGGCTTCTCTGCGGCTTGATTTTATTTTTTAGGGGACATGACCTCTATGCGGCTTGCATGATTTTTCTTACTTCTACAATCATATGACATAATAAGGGAAACGAGCTTTTTTTATATTAACGAGTGGAGATAAAGAAAAGCAATATCAAAACCGCTCACCATATTATAAGCTTTCGGTCCCGATCATATATATATATATATATATATATATAAATGATTCATCCGCATAAATCCAAGTCCAACTAGACTATTCAAGCCAACACGCTAGCAAAATATCACTGCACGGAGCACGATATTAGTATGTTACAACTTTTGCATGTTGGCACCTAGACAACAAGAATTTGGACGGATTGATCGTGACGCACTGTCTAGCTACATGAGGAGTTTGCCTTAAGCATATCAGCTGCCTAGTTCCACCTCGAGTTTCTTATTCCGCCTCTTATTGAACTTAACCCATATTTACCCAAAAACAGATCATGTCCAAGTCAAACGTCCTATGAAACAAAATAAGAAAGAAAGCTAGGTCCCTAATTCTTACTCTCTCTCAGTCTCCAAATCGACTCATTTTTTTTTTGCTTATACCGCTCTAACTTAGCGGAAGAGAGAGAGAGAGAGAGAGAGAGAGAGAGAGAGAGAGAGATGCCAAGAACTTCCATAGTAATTCAACTTCTATTTTACGTCTATATGGGAAGTTTGGACGCTAAAAAAAATCTTAGCCGTCGTATCGGACACATATCAGACAAACCATAGATACTCCAAAATACATCATGACACACCAAAATATGTATCTTGTCTGTGTCATTACGTCACATCTCATACCAATGATTTGAATAGCAAATGAAATGTGTTGAAAGAGAACATATATATAGTATCATATTAGTTGAGGAGATATGGCTCACGACAATTTTTTTTGCACAACCTAAGCTCTACCCTAAGTCCTCCCCAGTGGCCCACACCATCCCCAACTGCTAGGCCGTCCTAAGGTTCAAAGTATCGATATCGGAATCGGTATCGAACCATTTCTATGAGTATCGGGATCGGCGGTATCGGTAGTATCGACGGTTTCGGATCAGAGTATCGGATTTTTTGGTATCAGAAAACAAATAACTATTAGTAAATTATTAACATTTTAGAAAATATATTTTATTCATTTATGCATAATTTTAAGTATTTTTAGTGTTGTTTTTTAGTATTTTTGAAATTGAATGAAATAATAGTCACCCTTGTCGATTGATTTACATGCGATAGATAAGTTTTCCTCTTTTATATGCTTTTACACCTTACTAATTGATCTTTTTCATTTAATTTTCTTTGTCGAATTGACCGGAAAAGAGATCTCTAATGTCGGTATCGGTCAATATCGGGTATCGGTCGGTATCGGATCGGAACATGCCAAATTGTATCGGCCGTATCGAATCGGTATCGGCCGATACTGCAAACTATGCCGTGACACCCCTTGGTAACGGCTCACTGCCATCTTAGTGACAATTTTAAATGGGTAGTATTCTTTTTCCTTGTTTACTCTCTTTTCATTTATTTCAGAACACTTGCTGTCCTTGTTTATTCTATTGTTGTCTATGTTGCACTGACACATATTTGACACGATACATTTCAGACATGATGACACGAATTCGACACCTATTTTAGTATGTTCTAGTGCATTTGGGAGTGTCCATGCGTGTTTGATACGTGTCCGACATGACACGACATGAATTGTGGGGTGTGGGTGCCTTCTAGATTGTTGTTGACCCTCTAATTCAATTAAATTTGCCTTCAAATACCCCCAACAATCAGACTTATGCAACTTGTTACATTTAACTATTTTTATTAGCAAGTTGCTGCCCTCAACTATCTACGTTTTGCAACTTAATACTGTGTCACATTTTCAGTTAAATTTAAAAGTTGTCTTATTTCTATAAAATAAAGTTAGTTTATTTTTTCCTTGATTACATTTTAGTACTTTTCTTTTACAGAAAATTCTTCATATTTTTTAATTAAATCTAAGGGTGACAAGGGATGTGTAGAAGGTGGCTGAAAGAGGAAGGGAAGGGGAAAGTGGGCGGTTGAGATGGTTTGCAGGCAGGTATACTGGACTAGAGTGTTAAAGAGTTTAGTTGATGCCACTGAGTCATAACTAATGTCATGTAATAACCCATCCATCTTTGAAGTAAAACATCTTAGGAGCATATTAGCAATAGTTTAGTTGGTTATATGAAAGTTCTTCAGCTGTGAAGAGCCTAAAATCTTGGAATGAATCAAGAAAGGCAAAAAGAGATCAAGGTGTTAAAAGTTAGTTCCTTAAGAAGAAGTTGGACTGCTTCAGTGATGGTTTCAATTTGGTGAACAGCAAGTAGAGATGCTTATCAAAATTTATGGGACAAGTATGATGAAGTAATCAAGATAGGCAGAAGGCTGACGCGGGTAGGAGGAAGGGTGGAGAGTGGGTGGTGGAGTGAGGAAGAAGAAGATAAGGCATATTGTAATTAGAAAAACTTAGCTCAGTGTTTTTATGTAAAATTATTTGATTATATTGTTAGATTAACAAGTCAAGGGTTTATGTTAAATTTAATGAAAAATGTGATGGAAGGTATTAAGTTGCAAAATTTATAATTGAGACAACTTGCTAATAAAAATAGTTAGCAAGTTACAAAAGTCTAGTAGTTGAGGGTATTTAAAGGTAAATTAGCCTAAAGTTTATAACTGTTAGTTGCCACATAAAATCAATGGATTTAGTGTTAATTAAGTCATGTGCTTAGTATGTGGCTCAGCTTGAAAAAAAAAAAAAAAAGGTTGAAAGATAAAAAGATAACTCTTATTCTCTGTACTATTATGTTTGGGCTCTACAGAAGCTCTTGCACTCAATTTGAATGTACTTAATAAGAGTTTCTTCTAAACCTTAAGAACTCTGAAATTTTCTTGGATTTCTTCACTCCCTTTTTATTGAGTACCACTTGTTCAAGAACTGTGTCGTAAGCTCAGCAAAGAACATGGGCCCTTGGGTAAGCAAGCTTGAAGGTTGACTTTTGTACAGTGTTTACATGGTTTCAAATCTTGATGAATGCAAGTGTTGATACAACTCTATGAACTATAGTCGAGATTTTAAACATATCCTTTATTCCATTTAGCTTAATAAATTTTTGACTTAGTATGCTAGGTCTTAATTTCACTGGAAAGGTATATCTAAGGTCTTCAAACAGGGATGTTTGCAATTCATGCTTGAAGCTTCATATGTTAAATTCCCTAAATTAAGTTACTAGAATCGTCCTCTTTTATTGATGTGGTATTTTCTCGTCTGAATTTAGCGGTGTCCTCACAAATAGTGATTACGTGAATATTTGAAACTTGAAGAAGTTCCTTGTCCCAATAGTTTGTTCAGTGTTTTGTTTATAGTCTACTACAGGAGGACCAAAGACTGGAGAAAGAAAGAAAATTAAAACTTATGTGATAATTCACTGAATCAAAGATGTTTCTTGCTGCTCAGATCTCTATGTTGCGGTTGTCCTATAATAGGTATTATCAAGTTGCGGTGGCTGATACGATCTAAACGGTACATTTCTTCTTCTTCTGATGTAGTCTTTCCTGTGCATTGAAATGTCTGGCTAGGGAATTCAATAGTTCTCAGAAAAGGTGTTTGGGTTAGATCACCAATCGTAGAGTTTGGATACAGAATACATTATCCAGACTTTGCATTGTTCATTATAGTATCCTTCTAATCCTTTTTGATTCTCTGTAGATAGTGTTCATATGCTATACTCGTTCCCAATATCTACTCAAGTTGTCTTCCCTGATTCAATGATTGTGCAGTTGTTGCGAACCTTTGTTTTTGTAAACATTCAATTTTCCCATTCGACAAGCCTCCAACACTTTTTTTTTGCTAATATAAACTTATCAGTATGAAGATCTCATGACATTTCCTGTTACGCATAAAGTTTTTGCAACCAACTGAAGGCTAAGAAAAAACACCGATTGAAGGTTAAGAGTCACACAAGCTCCAAAATTGGTGATGTATCTTAGGCCACGTTTAGTTTGCAGAATCATGACCTTGGGAGAGAAAAGTTATTATTTTCCTGTGTTCGAATGACAAAGGAACTTAACAGAAAAGAAAATTGATTTCAAAGGAAAAAGAAAAATATGGGCAAAATGACCTCACATTCATCCTATGGATTTACTCTCCGAATATCCAATTATTCACTTTTTTTTCTAATATTTTGAATTTTTCGACATATCGAAAGGAAAAAGAAAAATTAATAAAAATTATAATTTTTCAAAGAAAAGATTGATTTTATTTCCTTTCTGCGAACAACGATGGCAATGTCCACTACATTGACACTAAACTGACCCCCAAACACTATGACAAGCATGCAATGCAGTCATGGCCGTGTCATATTCGTATGGGTAGTAGAACGTGGATTGCAGGTAGAAATAGGGATGATAGTGGGTTGGGGTTAGTCCAAACAACACTCTAAATGGCCCTTGCCACGGACTGTCTAATAGAATAGGGCTTGGTTTTTCCGCCCCAAAACTTTATAACTCGTACGCCTTAACCTAACCTTACAAAAAACAATATCATAATTCTGGCAATGACTTGATACTTAAATAGCTTAGGTGTGTAGCCATCCATCTTTACTACAAATTCAGTTAATTGAACATATTAGAGGTTACTGTCACGTTTCGATTTCGTCGAATTGTTAAGTTATCACCGGACGTGATATTATACAAATCTAAGTTGTACTTCTATAAGGTAAGCTCGTGTATATTTTTAAATATCGTTGTTTTTATAGAAGTTTGTAGTTCGTTAAAGCAGAGAAATAGAATAACAACATAAAACAAAAATAATAATTACTTATTGATGATTTACAATATATATATATATATATAGCTTCTCAAACAACCAAGTAAAGAGTGCCGAACTTGACTTGCAACTTGAAACAACAAAATGAGATACATCGTTCCATACATTATATTTCTTTACTAGAAATAAAATATAAATACCTTCAATGCAAGTCTTCAAAACGGCATATTGGAAGTTTCAAAAATATGGACAAAGCTTCCAAGCAGTTTGGACGAGTCTTCGTTCCTCTGCACGCCTCCTTGGTTTCCAGCAATTATGGAGACATGTATCAGTACATTTGAAATGCATTGGTGAGTGGCGAATTAACTCAACTCACCAAAATTAACACAATAATCATGTGAAAGGATATATTATTAGTGATATTTTTAACTTTTTTTTCTTAAGTCAATTAACCGAGACGAGTATTTATATGATATGACAAGGTAGGGTAGTCATATAGTGGGCAGGTGAGTAGAAAGATAGCTTATAAAGATTGGAATAAAAAATTGTGCAGGTCTTGTTGATCAAGTGTCAAAGTCGGGAGAACAGACTTCAAACAAAGGCATACACTAGACTGAAGGAGTCAAGAAGCCACTTGTAGCTTGACGGTGCAATGGCGGGACCCGAAGTCTTGGAAAAATGCAGAGAAAAGTAGCAGACTTATTATGAAGAAGCTTCTGTCAATGGTATATTAGATCATGCATATGTTTTCAGAAAATGTCTATATGAGTTAAATTTTTGACTATTAACATGGTCTCATGAAAGCTTTCAAGAAAAAAAGATCTTTCGGCAGTGGGAGAAATTTTGTTTAAACAAACAGCTACTAGAGCCTATTGAGACTTTCTACGATCTTAATGATTACAATATATATATATATATATATATATATATATATATATATATATATATATATCTCCTAGCGTGGATAGTTTCCAACGAAGATGAATCATGAACCAGAGGGTATTTAAAATAAGCAAAGAAAGATAGCGAGTTCCAACCTCTCCGTTCTGTAAAGATCTTTTTCTGTGTTTAGGTTAGCTCTCGTCTTTCATCTCTGCTTGCCTATCCTCCTCGTTTATTTGTATATATAGGTTGTGATCGTCTTAAGACCTAAATTCTTGCTGACGTCTTCGTCGAATGATCCGTTGTCCTACTTGGAGGAACATTCGAACAATCTTCCTCAACTAACGACTCTCTGAATACGAGCAATCGACGACGACATCGAATCAACTTCTCCGAAACACAAGTCAAATCTGGATCGAGTATTCTGTTCGCTAGTGACACGTGCAGTCTTCTTCCTCGACAAGGAGTTGTGCACCATATCCTAATTAAGAAGTCCAAGTACGTGTTGACGACCTATTTCTCGTAGACGAAGTTTGCGTCTTTCTCAAAAGCTTACAGCAGAATCACTCTTTCGAATAAGTCGTGCAAGTTAGTTTCAAAACCAATAACAATAACTAAGTCTCCTTCCACCATTTCCTGTTTAATCATTACAAAGAAATTGCTCACTAGTTAAATCTTCTACAAACCCTAATTTTGATATTAGATTAGTTGAACTTAAGTCTCCGTCCCGCGTCAGATTTGATATCTTCAGACATGAATGTAACAATATAATATGTAGGTGGTTCTTACCCATAACCGATTTCATTTTCTACAAATATAGCTATCATATTCTTCCCTATGAATTGACATTATCAGCTATGCAACTTGTCTATATGAATGTCACTGATGACATACCATATTGGACTATCCATGGTAAGACGTCGATCCTTCACGTGTAGGTAGTGAACCCCACTGAAGGTCTCGAATTACCTGTGCTATTACGTCATCACTTTTTATCCTTGTTCTTCCTAGGCCGAACCAGTTTTAATGTCCCGACAATTGTTCGAGAAACCAAATCTTGTGTACAAGTTCTCCATGACCATGCATGTCTAAGAAAGTTACTAAAACATAGCACGGAAGATAACATAATCTTGATTATAACTATGTGCATATTCTCATTGTATATTCTACATTTCTTGAGTGGTCACTCGAACTTTCATAATACGGATTGTAACATTTAACTACGATTCCATATCTATTAAATCAAGGTGTGTGTTGGGCCGGTCCGGGCCGGCCCGCGGCCCGGGTCAACCAGGTTTGACCGGGTCCGGGCTAGCCGGGCTCAACCCGAAGAGAGCGGTGGCCGGTCCGGCCCGGTCAATAAATAATCCGACCCAGTCCGGGCCCATGATCCAGTCAGGGTAGGACTGGTCCGAATTGGTCTGGGTCCGGGCAGGTCCACAATCGGGTCGGGCCAACCCAAATTTTTAAAAAAAAAATTTATAATTTTTTTTTTCTGGGCTTGCCCGATTCTGTGTTTTTATTTACTTTATATATATATATATATATATATATATATATATATATATATATATATATATATATATATTGGGTGGGTTGGAGCATTGGCGAGATGCTGCTCTGAAGTGAGATGTGGATGCAGTTGAGTTGTAATCTCATTTCTTTATATTCAATTACCATTTCCAATATATATATATATATATATATATATATATATATATATATATATATATATATATATATATGAAAAAAGGGATATGAGCCATAGGCTCATATTTCTACATGAGCCAATGCACATGTGTACCAATAGGAATGGAGTGTACTAGTGCACATTGGTGCATATGAGATGTAGAAATTCATTCATATTGGTCCACATGTGCATGGCTCATATAAGAATATGAGCCTATGACTCATATCTTGTTTGTCGTCTGTAACACTTGTTCATATCAATAAAGAGCTTGTTTTATTTTTATGCTTGTGTTATTCAATGCTTCCGCTATTGACGACTCAGTGAACTTGTTACCAATCGCCTGTGCGTTTATTATTCAGCTGCACTCGGACAATCTGCGCGACTCTGTGGCTTAGACCTCTTACCACCTGCATGGACCATCGGCCTTGCACGGACGCGGCTTACGCTTGTGCGGCATCACGTCCAGATGGGTCAACCGATCGTCCCGCGGGAGCGCTGGCGCGATGATTCGTGCCTAGCGGGGACGGTCGATGCCTGCGGGAGATTGGATAGTGACATGTTGGTATCCCAACCCGGAACCGACCTGGACCCGCAATATATATATATATATATATATATATATATATATATATATATATATATATATATATATATATATATATATATATATATATATTAAAGTAAATAAAAAAAATCGGGCCCATTTCGAAATCGGCCCGGACCCGCAACGTTGCACACCGGGCCGAACTTACGGGCCGATTTTGCCGACCCAGCCTGGACCCGCGGAGGAGGTGGGCCGAGTTGGTCCGGGTCGTTGACCAGGTCCGGACCGGCTCGGACCGAGTTTGACCGGGCCGGACCCGTGGCGGGTTCCGGGCCGACCCGTCCATTTAGACACCTTGATCTATTAACAACAATATCACAATGCATATTTTTACTTGACAATCAACAATATTATGATAAATCATATTTCTATATGACAAGCAAACAACATTATGGTTATTCTCTTTTATTTTGATTTTTTTATTAAGATATCATTGATCGAATGCCACAACAATAAACAAAAGATATTCATTTGTTAAGGTGTGAAGATAAATGAAAGATGGATAAAAATCACTCATTATTGAAAAACTGTCGAAAAAAAGAGAACTCCAATAATTTAGATAAACTTTGCCTACGCGATCACCTGTATTTGTACTAACAGAGGATCAATACATTTGTTCCCTTTATTCCAGAATACAATATGAATACGTAAATCGATAAAAACAAGCAACAAGATGCATCGAAAATATCCATCAAAATATATTCATAAAACAAACAAGGAGAGCATCAGCAAAAACAAGCAATGAAATGGAATGTGCCAATCGATAAAAAAAAGCTGCTCCGGTGCGAGCGAACATCACAATTTACGTAGGCAATCTCAAGATGAACTGCAGAAAATTCCTTATCTTAAAGGTTTTCTTCTTAGATTCAAGTATGTTCAAGAAGATCATCGAGGGAAATGGGAGCCTATTTTTAAGATAATTCATTAGCCAAAATAGGTGGGGTTCATCACAATGTTGCTATAAGAAGAAAAGTTGGGCATTATTTTCTTACACCAGGTCAAAAAATATATGTATGAATACAAATTTATAACAATAAAAATATAATTATTTACACTAATTTTTTTTTTTTATATTTTCGGTTTATTAAACGAATTTTTTTTATTTTAAAAATAATTACACTAACCTCTAGTATATTTTATGTTTATTGTACGGACCTCTTCTATTTTTTAAATTTTACGTAAAGTGTTATTACACTACCATCCTTACAACATAAAGCAGAAAAAAAAATTTTATTTAATTATTTTCAAAATAAAAAAACATATTTAATTAAATAAAAATATAAGATAGATTAGTGTAAATAATTCTAAAAAAAAAATAAGTAAATCTAGAATGGATTTGGCCGTCCGAGAATAATAGGAAATGCCCGAAAGGACAGGGCATTATGTGTGCTCAAGACATGGTCTAGGTTAAAGTTCATACTACAATTGTACTACATCATAAAATATTCTAAACTAAAATGTTTAGAGCATCTCTGTATAAATTTTCAAGTCCAGACTATAACTAGTGTAGTGGGAATAGGACCATCATAAACTCCAATTGGACTTTACTATTTTACAAAATAAGCTTTGCCATTCTGAATCTAGATATTGGGATGGATCGAGCCTTACTCTCTTACAACAAACTCAAGAATACATCACCAGTTAAGCACCTGAAACGGGCAAAGTAGACCCCTTCTATTCCTTAATTGTTTATAGGACCTCCATGTTTTAAGTTTATTATACGAATCTTTCTTATTTTAAAATTAATTATAGGAATCTCTCATATATTTTATGTAAATGGTTATATACTAACCATTTTTATTTTAAAAATAAAATATATGTGAAATCCGTGTAATTATTTGTTATTCAGCAATCACATCTACAACAACGACATATTTCTTTGCAGTAGAATTTGGTATGAGCTTAGTTGGATTTTTTAGACCAAACGGTAAAGATCCAAACAAATGTCAAAAGAACAAGATTTTCCAAAATTTAAGGGAAGAAAAATACAGACTCAGACAAAAGCAAAGATGACTAGAGATGGCAATGGGACGGGGAGGGGCCGGGGACCATACCTCCCATTCCAGTTTTCGAGTAGTGTTTGAATTTCCGTCATCGTTCCTGTTTTCGTTTTCGTTTGGGTTCAATTTTTACCCCCAATTTTATCACAGGTTAAATAATGCACTCTCCGTTCCCGTCCCCGTCCTCACGTCCACCCCGTTAACACTTTCGGGGACAGATTTTTTTTGTCCCCCGTCCCGTTAATAATTATTTTTTGTACATTATAAGCTTAAAAAAATTGTTTAAATTCCAAAAAAATATACAAGACAAGTTAATAAAAATATGGTTTTCATAAAAAAAAAACTCTATAGAGAAAATGAAATACAACAAAAAAAGAATGTTAAATCGACAAAAAACATATTCCAAAAATATGTTTACATTTACATACAACAAAAACATATGTGTATACGTAATTGAGATAGCGGATTTACCGGAACAATAAGTACTATTTTCATTTCCGACCCCGAATCTGACCGATTTTTTTTTTTAATCCCAATTCCCACCTCTGTCCTCATTTTTAAATTCCCAAACTCGTTTCCGTCGAGGACAAAAATCCGAACCATCCCTAAAGATATATGGTTTACCGGCTATCATCTTCATTATCCAAATCCACAAAAAATATACGTATTTGTTCAGTTTTTGATACGTGTCCTACACGACAAATAATTTTGGACGTCCTTACTATCTAGATTTGGACGACATATATTTGATGTTCTAATTATTAGCAATTAATTAATAAATAAATTAGTAATTAATTAATAAATTAAGTTATATATATATATATATATATATATATATATATATATATATATATATATATATATATATATATATATATATACTGAATAATTTTGAGATAATTTATTTATTTTATTATATAACTAGGATAGTTAATTATTATCTTAATTTATTAAACTAATTATTTAATTTATTAAATTGTTTTGTAAATTAATTATAATTTACTACTATTATAATTTTTTTTTTTACTTTTTACTTCTTTTTTTCTATCTCAACCAAATATATTTGTCCCATAGTAGAAATATAAAAAGTGAATGAATTTCATCATTGAAAGTACAAATCTAATTTTTTTACACTTACGATTTATCAAATATGTTCTAAAAGAATATGTTTGTGTAGATGGGGGGAATCAGACCACCTCTCATACACAAAGCTGAGGGCTCTACCAAATGAGTTACACCACCATGAATGAACTTTCTAAATTTAGTTGATTAACTAATTTAATCAAGTTCGTAGCCAATTAGTTGCCAAATTGATCAACAGAGTAGGTTTTTGTCAGGTCACCTGCCTGCAGGGCATTGTGTCAAATGGGGGAGAAAAGTGTCACCGAAACCTAGCTGGGGATTAAGGAAGGTTAGTTATGTTGTTGTTGTTGTTGTTGTTGACTTATGCATATGGAGAGTGATAGTCTATGCGGTTGAGGTGGTAGAGATATTTTTCTAAAGGACAATGATCAAAACCTCCAAGAAATATCTTTATTTTTTGTCACACATCTTTTCCCCCTTAGGAACTAGGTCCTGAAACGACTCGAACGAAAGGCACAAAGTGGTACTTTGATGTCGCACTTTTATATTTACGCATCGGACGTGAGATAACACTTTTTCATTGTTCTGCGTGTGGGTGCAGCGAGCAGTGCAGACTTCCAGCGAACTTCCGCGCTGGTGCTGCGTTTCTATGCAGAGGCTGCTTCTGCGAAAAAGATCATGCACGCTAGATTTTTACACGGAGTGTGCTTCCGCGAAAGTTATCATACATGTTATATTTTCGTGCGGAGGATGCTCGACGGAAATTGGATATAATACTTATTATGATTTGAATGAATTTTTTTGTGTTAGTCGCTCTTTATCCTTTGGAATTTGGATATAATACTTAGTAACCGTTCTTTATCTATGGAAATTATCTCCGGATTAAGTGGGTAGCAACTTATTATGATTTGGCTGGTGCCTTCCCTATATATATATTCTCTTTCCTTCTTTCTGAAGTGAATAGAAAACAGTTTGCTACGAGAGGAGAGTTAACAGCAGTCAAAGAGATCCATGAAACCGCCATCCATTCATCCATTCGTCTAATTCGAGATCCACAACATGGGTGACAAGGAGTGTTCCAGAGGTTCTATTATACGAACTTACTGGTTCATGAAAGCAGGTCGACATAAATGGTCGAACCTTACTTTGAACAACGATGATCTTCATCACCTCAGCGAGATTTTTTCTCCATCGAATTTTTGTTGTCTTTTGTAACAACTGTGTTTGCAAGAGTTTTATATAGCTATTTTACCATCAACTTGTTGTTGCTAGCTTTCTCTTTCCAGAGTCAATTTGTTATATTCAATTTTCATATACAAATGTACGATCTTTGTAACCTACTGAAATAATAGAAAGTATCAATGGTATATATGGGGTTTGATTCGAATATTTTTGTTAATTTTTCCGTGAATCAGTATTCTAGGAAGTCAAAATCGAATCTTTAAGCGTTTTGTTGTTGAGAGATTAAGGAAACCATGTGAATTCCGAAATGAATGGTATATATGATTTAACACCATTTGAAATGTTAGTTGTTAGACTTCGTTATTGCAAAAAGAATCTCAGATGAAATTCAATATGCCATCAACCTTGTCAATTCCAACACGGTTGTAATCAATATCTTAAAAAACGGGCATTCGAATCCGAATAAGACACTAGATCGGATCAAATCAGTTCAACCACTAGATTAATCCAAGTCGTTCAAATTCAATTCTTTCTATATACTGACTTTTACAAAAAAATAATTTATTTATAATTAGTTTTTGAAAAATAAAGATATTAGGTCGTTATTGATCATGTCCGAAAAATTTTATCGGTTCACGCTCAACCGACTGAACCGACCGGTCCAGTCCGAATTTTAAAACACTGGGTGTAAACTTGTAATGTGTGTGCATGTTCTAGATTTTATTCATTAGACAAATGTCCAATAATATTTATTAGGGATATTTTAGCAAATGTTTCCATCCTAAAGATTAAAATTAGCATATACTTCCACTGTTTTTTTAAACTAGTAAATACTCTCACTCTTGTGTGAAATAACAAAAAAAATTGGTTAAAATAGTGGAGATATATCTTAAAAATTTCACTCTTCCCTACAAATAATTGGAACATTTTTTATTTAAAAAAATAATGAAGATATACATTAGTTTTAAAATTTAAAATAAAAATATTTACTAAAATATCAATATTTATTATCATACAAATTTAGACAGCCAATGTTGACTGATGGTCCTCGTTGAGCCACATTCTCGAGGCCCTATGTCCATGAATGAAGGGGGGAGCGGTTTATGTCAAATTTTTTAGATGTCCGACATAATATTCAAAATTTTGTACATGCTATATTACATGACTTTTGGGTCCACTATCTTTCAACTTCTATCATTTATAAATGGAAGGAATAATACGCCGCCGTGACTCGATCCACTGATCTTTTGCTACCTTGCTAGGGTCTTATGCCTTTTCCTGGTAACCACAAGGGTCATTCGAGTTCGGTCGATTTATGTCAATTTTGTCCGCTATTAATACACTAAAATATATGGCCAAAGGTACAAGTGACTATGGCAGAGTAGGAACAATGAGTCCATTTTATTTATTCATCAAAATTAGGATATATTTTCACCCTTACACTAAAATGTTAACATGTGTCATTCTTATGCAATCTAAACTACTTTATAGAAGACGTTTTGTGAACATTCAAAGTGATTTTAATCCGTATTTAAACACGTGACAACACTTGAGTGGAAGAATGAACATACACCATGATTTTGGTGGATGAATACAAATGGACCCTGGGAACAATTGTCTTCTTTCTTTCTTTCTTTCTTTCTTCTTTCTTCTTTCTTTCTTTTCTTTTTCTTTTTTTTGAAAAAATAAAATTATAATTGTCAAGGAGGCTTTTACAATGTTATCGGATTTTCAAGATAGGTTACCAAAACTATACTCAATTTATTACAATTTTTAAAATAAAATTTACAGAAAATTTACTGTAGCGAAATAAATTTATATTAAATTCATGCAAACGAAACAAGTTTGTTAAAATTTGAAATATAGACAGACCCAGCCAACCCTGTTGGCGGAAAACCAAAAAAACCGAACACGTAGGCAAAAGTGGACCCTACAAGCCAAATTCTGCCAAAAAAATTCAAAGTGGATCCCACAAGCCAAATTCCGCCAACATCAGCCAACGTAGTTGGCAAAATTTGGGCTTGTGGGGCCCACGGGTTGGTTTGGTTTGTTTGGTTTATTTTATTAGTTTATTTTAATCAGTTATGTTTTGGTTTTTTTTTATTTAGTTTAGTTTTGAAATTTGATTTAAGAAAATATATTTTAACGAAATAAAATTAGAAAAATAATTGTAAAAAAAAATTAGAAATATTTTTTTCGGAAATTTTTATCCAGAGCATCAAATTTTGTATAAATTCCATCTAAAGCTTCAAAGTTTAAAAAATTACGAAAAAAGCATCAAAACGTCCTTTGGAAGGACGTTTTATATTTTTTAATATTATATTCCTATCGTTATTTTTTTCGCAGTTAACAGACGTTAATAATAATAATAAAAATAAAAATTTGCCATAAGAATATTACGTCTGTCGTCGAGCAGACTTCGAGCGGCCATAACTATTTGTTTTGAAATCGTTTTTCGTTAAACAGTAGGTCGATTTGTATGTTTTCGACGAGAGTAGCACAAATCGTGTAGAAAAAAAATTTATCCGAAGCAAGACGCTAATGTTACAGGCAGAAACATAAAATTTAAAATTTTAAAGTATCATAACTTTTGACTGAGAGATCGAAACAAGGTACAGTTTGTGCCAAAATGACCGTATCAAAAAGTACTAGGGATAAACCGTTTCACCGTTTGACGGACTTCTAAAAATTTTAGAATCTTAAAAAAACGATGTTTCGACCTCCAAATTTTACTTTCGGTAATTTTATTTTCGAATATTTTTATCATCTATACTAATTTGTTATTATCTATACTAATATACTAATATGAATGATAATTAGTTTGTTATTTGTTTTAGTTATCTATACTCATTTTTGGAGGTCGATAAAAAAAAAATACTATTGTCAAAAATTTAAAAAAATTAACACAAAAAACCTAATTAGTATAGTCTTTTTTTTCATATAAAAAAAAACTAAACCATTAAAATAAACAAAAAATTAGAGGACACAAATAAATACTAGTTTTTTTTCTTATTAAAAATTGCAATAGTCGTTTTTTTTTTTCTTTAAGGAACATTTTTCTTTACAACTTTCTAAAAAAACCAAACTGTTTTAAAAAAAAAAAATTCTAAATTTTTCTTTACAATTAATTTATTTTAATTTTATTTCGTTAAAATATATTTTCTTAAATCAAATTCTAAAATTAAACTAAATAAAAAAAACCAAAACATAACTAATTAAAACAACAGAAAATTTACTGTAGCGAAATAAATTTATATTAAATTCATGCAAATGAAACAAGTTTGTAAAATTTTGAAAAAAAGACAGAGTCTGCCAACCGTCTTGGCGGAAAACACAACTGATGTACACGTAGGCAAAAAAAAAAAAATGGTGCCCACAAGCCAATTTTCGCCAACAATGTTGGCTGAAATGGGGGGGGGGGGGGGGCAATTTCAGCCAACACAGTCGGCGAAAATTGGGTGTGGAGGCCCACGGGTTCATTTGATTGGTTCGGTTTGGTTTGTTTGGTTGGTTTGTTTTAATTAGTTATGTTTTTGTTTTATTTATTTAGTTTTGTTTTGTAATTAGATTTAAGAAAATTTATTTTAACGAAATAAAATTAAAATAAATTAATTGTAAAGAAATATTTAGAAATATTTTTTTCGAAAATTTGTTTCCAGAACATCAAAATTTGTATAAATTCCATCTAAAGCATAAAAGTTTAAAAATTACGAAAAAATATCAATTGGACGTTTATATTTTTAAATATTATATTTCTAACGTTAATTTTATCGTCGTTAACATACGTTAAAAAAAAAAATAATAATAAAAATCTGCCGTAAGAATATTATGTTTGCCGTCGAGCAGACTTCGAGCGACCATAACTACTTATTTTGAATCGTTTTTCGTTAAATAATAAGTCGATTTGTATGTTTGCGACGAGAGTAACACAAATCGTTTAGAAAAAAATGTTATCCAAAGCAAGACGCACGTGTTACAGGCAAAAATATAAAATTAAAAATTTTAAAGTATCATAACTTTTGACTGAGAGATCGAAACAAGCTCCATTTTGTGCAAAAATGACCGTATCGAAAAGTACTACGGGATAAACTGTTTCACCGTTTTACGGACTTCGAAAATTTTCAGAATCGTAAAAAAACGATGTTTCAACCTCAAAATTTTACTTCCGGTCATTTTATTTTCGAATATGTAAAATTTACTGTAGCAAAATTAATTTATATTGGGTGTGGGGCCCACGGATTTAAAACGATGTTTCGACCTCGAAAAAAAATTAGCAAAAAATTTAAAAAGAAAAAAATTTAAATTACTTGTTTTAAATCTGTTTGAGGCAAAAATAGTGGACATAAAACATGTGTGAAAAAAATATTTCTAAATTTTTCTTTACAATTAATTTATTTTAACTTTATTTCGTTAAAATATATTTTCTTAAATTAAATTCCAAAACTAAACTAAATACAAAAATAAATAAAACATAACTAATTAAAACAAACTAATAAAATAAACCAAACAAATCAAACCAAACCAACCAAACAAAATCCAACCACCCAAACCAACCTGCGGGTCCCACAAGGCAAAATTTTGCCAACACTGTTGGCGGAATTTTGCCTAGTGGGGTCCACTTTTGACCTTTTTGCCTACGTGTTCAATTTTTTTTGGTTTTTCGCCAACACTGTTGGCGGACTCTTTCTCTATTTCAAAATTATCCAAACTTGTTTCGTCTGCATGAATTTAATATAAATTTATTTTGCTACAGTAAATTTTCTGTTAAAACAAACTAATAAAACAAACCAAACCAACAAAACCAAACCAAACCAAACCACCCAAACCAACCCGTGGGCCCCACGAGCCAAAATTCTGCCAACTACACAATTTCAGCCAACCATGTTGGTGGAATTTGACTTGTGGGGTACACTTTGAATTTTTTTTGGTAGAATTTGGCTTGTAGGGTCCACTTTTGTCTACGTGTTCGGTTTTTTTGGTTTTCCGCCAACAGAGTTGGCTGAGTCTGTCTATATTTCAAATTTTAACAAATTTGTTTCATTTGCATGAATTTAATATAAATTTATTTCGCTACAGTAAATTTTCTGTAAAATTTATGACTTTTTTTTATAAATTAAGGATAATGTTGGTAGCATACTTTGAAAATTCATAGATGTTGTAAAACCTACTTGACAATTACAATTCCCACAATAAATTAGGGATACATATTTTTTAGTATTGTTTCCACTATTTTTTTTTTTTATACCATTACCCCTATTTATTCTTACCAATTTGTCCTTAATGATTTTGTATCCATTCTCAATTTTATGAAAAATATATTAGGATTACAACTGAGCTATCACAAGTATTACAAAGAAAAAAAATCAAAATATTCAGAATGCTATGGATTTGATAAATGTGGTAACAGTTTAAAATTATGAGAATGAATGGATGAGATTCTTTAATGCAAGAAGATTCATCTTTTTCCAATAAATATGATATTGTTGTGCCAAACATGAATGGTCCATTTAAAACTCGTGGAAGTCCAAGACGAAAAACTAAAGAAATTACCAATTACTTGTACCATTTTAATTTAGTGTTGTTCAATGTCATCCAAGATAGACAACTTCAAGAGTTGTAGACAGCTTCTTAAGCACGTTTAAACCCAAATGATTCATTATTTGTTTACAACAAAGAAAAGTTGATCCATAAGAATTTTCTATGGTAGATCTTGAAGTACTTGACAACAAACTTGACAATTATATTATTGATGAGCATTTTGTCCTAAAAGGGTCTTGCAGTTCTTGCTAAGAAAATGGCTCGAACAAAAAAGAACTTAGATTTTTTTTTTTTCATTGGATTATATTTTTATTACATTAGTTTTTGATTATACAAGTTGCAACAACCATAGAAAGTGCATTTTCTGCTATGAATATTCTCAAGAATAGCTTGTATAATCGAATGCGAGACAAATGGATCAATGAGAACTTAGTTGCATTGATAATGAAGTCCCGTGAGACGATTTCAAAGTATAAGAACTCGCAAAAACCAATTGTAATTTCATCATCTAGATCTCGATATGTGTACATTTAAATATTTTCATTGGCTAGATGCTGAAAAAGATCTAAGACTATTATTGTTTAATTATTTATCTTTTTTAATATAATTTTTATTTATTATTACTATTATTTTTAACAGAATGAATTCTAACCCGTATTTTTTATTTATTTTTAAATTTGTCCTCATCAGCTACAAATTTTTTTTTTCTCCGTCACTATCTGTGGCAAGAGGGGCTTCTGAGTTCCAAATAATTATTGTTCTCTCTTGATTGATGCTTAAACAAAGGAGGCAATTAGTTAATTTATATATTTATTTCTTCTAATTTTGCATATAAAATCTTGTGTGGACATTAATTTTCAATAAAGTGATGACAACGAGAGCTATTGTTGTATCTCATTTTAACTCAGGTCAATGTAATTGGTGGTCCAAAAGAACGAGAGACAACAGTCACTCGTGTCATGACACATATTGCAGATTAAAAAACAACACACACAAGACTTGTATAAAAAACTTTAGTGAATATCGGTAAAGTTTAAAATATCGGTAAAGTTTAAAATTTCGGACGGATTTGGACGAATACCACTTATCTTGCTAATATCAAAGTTTCTCTCACACACACACACATATATATATATATATATATATATATATATATATAGCAAATGACGTCTAGTCTAGCTGTTAAGATCGATGCATATTATTCAGGAGAATACAAGTTCGAGTCTCATGGACGTTATTTAATTTTCTTTTGGAAGAATTAAGTAGTGAGTTGGTGATGTGTGCAACGCATGTGCGATTCAAATGCTTCGGACCAGGAGTCTGTAACACAATTACCTCTTCCAAATATATATATATATATATATATATATATATATATATATATATATATATATATATAATGAAGCTTAGAAATGATTCAAAATTGAACTTTCTAAGCCGTTTGTAAATACTCCATCATTTTATATATATATATATATATATATATATATATATATATATATATATAAACCTAAATTTGAAACTGTTTAAAAAGTAAATTTAAAAATTAATTGAAAGAAAAAAAATTATCACAAATATTTAAACTGTTTAACAACTCTTAACTCAAATATATTTATATATTTGAACTATTTTTCAACAATATCATAAAAATATTTATTTTACGTGCAATGCACGTGAATTTGCTAGTATATATAATACAGCTTGAAAAAGGCTCAAAAATAAGCCGTCCAAGCCGTATGTATATTCTTCACTAAATTAAAAACTTATAATGAGGCTTGAAAACGGCTCAAAATTGAGCCGTCTAAGACATTTGTAAATACTCCACCATTTTATTAAAAAACATATACGGCAAAAAAAACTTTCTTTCTTTCTTTTTCTTTTCCGCATATATATATATATATATATATATATATATATATATATATATATATATATATATATATATATATATAACTGTTTAAAAATTAAAATTAAAAAATAATTGAAAGAGAAAAAATATCACAAATATTTAAATTGTTTATCAACTCTTAATTCAAATATATTTAAATATTTGAACTATTTTTCAACAATATCATAAAAATATTTATTTTACGTGTAACGCACGTGAACATGACTAGTATATGGTAAACAAAATATGAGCCATGCACATGTGAACCAATAGAAACGAACTCATATATATCATGTGCATCCATGTGCACTAGTATACTACATTCCTATTGGTCCACAATGCACTCTGTTTACCCACACACACACACACACACACACACACACACACACATATATATATATATATATATATATATATATATATATATATATATATATATTCGAAGAAGGTAATTAATTATTGGGATTAAATTGTATCATTAAATTGTATTTATGGTGATTGGCCATGTGACTTAGGCCTCAAGTTGATATATGGATGTATATATATGTAATATCACGATGAATGAAATACCTAGAATATTATCTCATATCACTTCTTCACATGGTATCAGAGCCTGACAACTAGGGCACGTTTTCTTCGGTATGTCGAGCGGCTACGACGACATGACGAGCGGCGGTGGCGGCGGGACTTCTACGCCGACGGCATCGCGGATCGATCCCACATTCCCGTATTGCCTTGGTTCTAATGACAATCCACGTACAACTACGAAAGTAGTGTTTCGTGGGAAGAATTATGAGGAATGTTGAGATCTATTCGGCTTTCTCTACGGGCTCGACGAAAATTTGGGTTTGTTGATGGGTCTATCAATAAACCTTCGGAGAATGATCAATTGGAGGATTGGTATTGCGTCCAATCGATGCTTGTGCAGTAGATTTTGCATACTATCGACACTTCGGTGAAGAAGACAATACCCTACTTTGAGGAGATGGAACCACTGTGGGATTCGCTCAATGTCCGATTTAGCGGACATGCGGCTGGTGGTGGACGTGGACGGAGTGCGAAAGTACGTGAGGCGGTGGCAGAACGTGGCTTCGTTGCTGCACATCCGTTGATGGCAGATAATGGTGCAGGCGATGGCGGTGTGCCGGGATTGACTCCGAACCAATGACAACAACTTATTTCTATGCTTAGTAGTTCTTCGACCAAATCTCCGGAGGATCGTATGGTGGGTAAGTCTATTGCACCTTGGATTATTGATACAGGCGCTTCGAGTCATGTTATGGGATATTTGGATTTATTGTTGGGAGTGACGGCAATGGAGGAGTGTCCGGTTGGACTCCCGTACGGACAGACTGCGGTTGCCTCGTGCTGCGGGCGTGTTGCTCTTGCACCAGGCCTGGTTCTCACGAATGTTCTATTCGTACCTCAATTATATTATAATTTAATTTCTGTGGCCCATCTTATTGATGATATAAATTGTGTTGTATAATTCACTAAAAAATTGTGTGTGATACAGGACCCCAGTTTGAGGACCCTGATTGGCGTCGGTGAACGGCGGGACGGACTCTACTACTTTCGTATTGTCCCGAAGACTCATGCCTTGGCAGTGACTGGGACGAATTCTCTAGACATTTGGCATCATCGACTTGGGCATCCTTTTGATAAAATAGTAAAGTCACTTCCTGTTGTCAGTAGCTCTAGTAGTTCAATGAATAAGGCATGTGAAGTTTGCCATCAGGAAAAACAAACTGGAGGTATCTTTCCTGTCAGTGACTCTCGGGCTGTTACAATTTTTGATTTGATACATTGTGATCTTTGGGGGTCGTATCCTACGCCTTCTTCGTGTGGAGCTCGCTATTTTTTGACGATTGTGGATAATTTTTCTCGTGCGATTTGGGTGTTTTTGTTGATTGATAAGACTGAAGTATACAAGATGTTCTCGTCATTTTTTCTATGATTGAGCGACAATTTAATTCCAAAGTTCGCATTATGCGAAGTGATAATGATACTGAGTTTAATTCCTGCACGACTACTTTGCACATAATTATATTTTGTTTGAGACATCTTGTGTAGGTACACCTCAGCAGAATGTGAGGGTCGAACGAAAACATAGATATATTTTGAATGTGGCACGTCCTTTACGTTTTAAGGGAAATTTGTCAATTTCTTTTTGGGGTGAGTGTATTTTGACGGCTGGTTATTTGATCAATCGAAATCCTTCGAGCCTTCTTGGTTTTAAAACCCTTATAAAATATTATTTGGTTCTCCTTCTTCTTATGATGAATTACGTGTTTTTGTTTGTCTTTGTTTTGCCCACAACCAAAAAGCTAAGATGGATAAGTTTGCTCCTCGCAGTCGAAAGTATATTTTTGTGGGATACCCCCATGGCAAGAAGGGATGTAAATTGTATGATCTAGCTACTAGCGATTTTTTTTGTCTCTCGATATGTTAAATTTTATGAGAATGAGTTTATCTATTCTGTTGAATATGATCGTGGTGATATGGCTCCTCCTGACCTGGCGTCCCTTGTCTTGGGCGATGATGCTTTGGGGTTTGATCTACCTCATATGGATGGGATGGTCGTCGTAGAGGCTGAGGCCACCGTGGAGGACAGTGCGGCTGAGGCTGATGCCGCCGTGGAAGATGCGGCAACGGAGGCCGATGTGGCTGAGGCAGCCGTTGCGGCTGCGACAGCAGAGGTTGAGGTGGTGGTGGTGGTATCGAATGGTGAGGGTGCACTGGGGCGTGGCATGCGTACCAAGATTCCGTCTGTGAAGCTCCGTGACTTTGTTACAAATACAATACGAAAGTTGTCTCATAGCCCCCTCCCAACGTTTTACTACGTCCAATCACTCATCGGGTACTCCTTATCCTATAGCACATTTTTTAAATTGTGATCAATTTTATCTAGGACACAGAAATTTTCTTGCAGCTGTAACTACAAGTATAGAACCGACCATTTTTACAGAGGCTGTTAAAGATGTAGGGTGGCTAGAAGTTATGCAGAAGGAGATACAGATGTTGGAGGATAGTAGTACCTGGACCATGGAGATGCTTCCGGTTGGAAAACGTGCTCTGGGAAGCCGGTGGGCGTACAAGATAAAGTATAACTCTGATGGGAGTGTTGAGCGGCTTAAAGCCCGTTTGGTGGTTTTTGGAAATCATCAGGTTAAAAGGATTGATTAGACTGATATTTTTGCTCCGGTTACAAAAATGGTTACTGTTCGTGTCTTTCTAGCTGTAGTCGCAGCAAAGAATTGAGAACTACATCATATGGATGTTCACAATGCCTTCCTATATGGAGACCTTACCGAAGAAGTGTATATAAAACTACCACCTGGTTTCCAAACCAAACACCCTGGTCAGGTATGTCGGCTTCGAAAATCTCTTTATGGGCTTAAACAAGCGTCTCGTTGTTGGTTTGCGAAGTTGGCATTTTCTTTGCGGTAGTACGGATTTTGCCAATCGTACTCTGACTATTCGCTTTTTACTCTTCATAAGGACGATGTTCAGATAAATATTCTTGTGTATGTCGATGATTTGATTCTCTCTGGCAATAATTCTGCTGCTCTTACTGCCTTTAAGAATTATTTGAGTACATGCTTTCACATGAAGTACCTTGGGGCGTTGAAGTTTATTCTTGGTGTTGAGGTAGCTCGAAGTGCGGAAGGTATTTTTTTGTGTCAACGAAAATATACACTTGACATTATCTCTGAGACATGATTGTTGGGGGCGAAACCCGCAAGCTTTCCCATGGAACAACATCATCAACTGGAACTGTAAAACCCCCTTCCTAGAAATCGTATATACCCTTTATTTATTAATTATTATTTAAATTGTAGTAATTAGGTCTAAATAGGAGAATTAGATTTTTAATAATTTTTATGTTAGGTGTTCGGGCACTTAGATGAATTATGGGACCATCAGGAATTTTTCGGAATTTATTCCATGTAGGAGACCCCTTGAGCAGTTGCTAGCCTAACGATGTGCATTACCCTAATATACAAATTTTCTTATGTGTGAATATATATATATATATATATATATATATATATATATATATATATATATATATATATATATATACACAAATATATATATGTATATATATATATTAAAATTTTTTTTTTAAAAATAAATTACTATTCATAATAAGTATAATAATAATACTAATAATAATAATGATAATAACTACTTAGTGCTATTTCTTCACGTAAGCATTGGTTGCAAGCTTGCAGCCAATTGCTTTTATGAAACTCTTCAGCTTGCATAACCAAACAACACACGTGGACCCGCCCTTTGTTTACTTCCCAGACCCGCCTATCCAGCGGCTTCCAAACCCTTCACCCGCGATCCATCCTATATCCCTCTCTCTCTTAATATATAATATATATATATATATATATATATATATATATATATATATATATATATATATATATATATATATATATATATATATATATATATATATATATTAGCTCCCAAAAACTCTAACCTAGAAACTCCAGACTTTCTCTTCCCATCTAGAGCCGTCACCGCAGCCAGAGAAGCCTCCCCAAGCCATCCAACCATCCCGTCGACGCCGACATCGCGAACTGCAGTCTCCCACTCGAGGCACCTTCGCTCCGGCGTAATTTTCCGTCGACTCGCTCATCCAAACGCTGTTCCGTTTTCATAGGTATGATCTTCCCTTAACCCTCTCCAATATTCGTTTTATAGCCAACCTCAGAAAATGTGTGCCCCTAGGTGTAAAACAGCGTCCAAAATGGACGGACAGACAGAATTCTGGGATCGCAGAATTCCAGAATGACCACCCGTATTGCCGAGTTCGTATCTCCCACCACAGAGATCCGAATTCGGTGATTCTTTTTGATACCCGTAGAATTCTTAACCTAGTTTAATTTCTGTAAAATAACCCTAGGCTAATAGTTGCTGTGGACATAGTTATATTCGTCACAAAATTGCGCGCACCCACTTTTTCCGGTTTTCCAAAAGTTGGAAAACGGAGCGCGCCCCGCTAAACGGGACCGCCCCGCCGTGTGCCAAGTGTACCCAATGGTGCACACAGCATAACCGGACACGTGAAAATTCGTGGGGACTGATTTGGACGCGTGTACGCGCCGGAATCAGGCCGTATCCGTGGACACATTTCGTGTAGCCACTTTTGTGGAACTCGCACGTATTTTGTGCACGCTTGTCAGATTGCGACGAAACTTGCGCCACTGGACTCGTGGTAACGCGCTGGTCCTGTGACCCAAATTTCACGCGATTCTGAGATGGTTGACCAGATCGCCAATTGGCGGGCCCCACAGTTGACTTTTTGGACAAAATAGTGTTCGGCTCATCGGAATCCACATTTGGACATACCGTTGGGTTCGTATTGACATCTAGATTTGTTTGACCTATAGTTTGTCCCATTTAGAGATTGTTACCCTTGGCACGCTTTTCGGTGCAAAGTGGGCCACACGTGGACTCCACTTTTACCCGAAATTATCGTTTTGCCCCTGTGTCCAAATTGGACGAAAGGGATGTACTTTTTAGCTATTTTGCTCATTCCGGAAACGTTGGTGATGTTTATTTAAGCATCCGGAGACGTTTGTTCGGAGTCCTTAGTTCCAGGTTCAGTGTCCTTGATATTTGGGCGCGCACACTTTACAGATTTCTTGCCAGGCAAGTATACCTTGCCATTGTACTGTTATTTATGTTCCATATGTTGCATGCATCTTTACTTTCTGTCCTTAGTTCATATATTTTAATTGTTATATAAAATGTGCGCGACGGTGACGTCGCAATATGTTTTTATTTATGTATTGCATTGACCCTGTTCATGAGACTACCCCATTATCATATAGTATCATTAGGTTCATTTGGCCGTGACACATATTTTTACACGAGTTGTGAGTCCCATATAGATCACGGACTGCGTGACAGGTCTGGCCTCCTGTACGTATGAACCGTGCGTTAGGAATAACTGCTGTAAGAAACTTTGCATGCTAGTAGACTTGGCAGTTATTAGAGGTGTTATTGTGTCATGGATGTGACATGCTTAGAGCATTGGGTGGGGAGAACAACAAGTACCGCATTTGAGCTCCTTTACACTTTTTCTCCTGTACGCCCGGATTCTCCGCTGGAGATACGGGTCATGATGACCACTATATATTATGTACTATCAGGCGGGCCACCGGCGTTCAAAAGACGACGTGCCTTTTAGGCCCCTGGATCTTCAAAAGAGAACCATGCCAAATCCCAGTTTTCAGCCAGATAGCTCACTTGTGGGGAAAGTTGTTCTTAACTGCATTCACTTTAGACGGTTAGGCGACCCATTGGATATTTATTTCAGTACTTTATTGGCATGTGTTTAAGTATACTTGTTATGTCCCTCTGAGGACCTGGTCCGCTGCCAGGTGTACCTGTTTTTGAGTATTTGCAGGAGCACAGATGTGGAAGGATATAGAAGCTTCGTGGATGTTTTCTCTTCGAGCCGTGATTGGTAGCTGGTGCTTATATTGTTGAGTGAGTTGTACTTATATTGTATTTACTTTTCCCATTTGAGTTGGTAGTGGATTTGTTTCCACCCAACTATCATCCTTAGATACTTCTTGTTGAGATCTAGTTTCATAGATACTGATTATTTATTTCTATATGATTTTGGTGGATGAGATTTAGATTTTACCCTGTGACTTGTATTACAGTTTCACCACTTGTGGATTTGATATTCATAAAACAGCGTACGTATGGATTTGGTTTCCATTATTGGAGTTGCCATATCCATGCGGCTGGCATGCTTACGTGTCCTAGTCCTACGTATTTTTGGGACTGGGGCGTGACAGGAACGCTCTACAAGTCTACTTTTGTCTGATGGGGAAGCATATCGACGGCTTGTGGGACAGCTGATTTATCTTTCGTTTACTCGGCCGGATTTGTTGGGGGCAAAACTCGCAAGCTTATGTTGTTCATATCTTGTCGCAGTTTATGCATGAGCCCTGACATGATCATTGGGATGCGACTTTGAGGGTTGTTAGATGTCACCCTCACATTTTCATCCAAGGATAGTTTGGTAATTTTCAATGGGTATTAATTATTTTAGGATTATTTATAATTAATATTTGTGCATTGCATGATTTATTTATTTATTGTATTATTATTTGTTGCTAGTTGTAGATTTATTTTGGACTTGTGTAGTGGACCTAACCTATTTATTTAGAATGCATGAACCAACTTTTAGTTGAGTCTAATTTGAGCCCATGAATTAGGCCCATGGATTAGGAGGCTTGATTAATTAGAGAAACCATTAGACTATAACCTTCCCTCCCTAATTAATTTCTTCATGAGAGGCCCCAAGGGATATTTGTGACTTTGTACATTTCTTGGGGAGGGGGTTACATGGCCGGCTCTTACTAGGAGGAGAGAGAGTGCTCTCATTTCATAATTTTCTAAATTCTAGATCTACAACTTTCCCTCTTCCAAATTCCCTCCATTCCCTCATCAATTCTCCACCAATTCTTCATCAATCTCCTTCTAAATTCATCATTGAGGTTATTACATCAAGGATCTATAAGAAGGAAGCAAGGAGCAAGGAGGAGGAGGCCAAGATCTACAAGGAGATGAGCTACTTGGCAATTAGGGACTTTTCATTGGGAATCCATCTCCCAATAGGTACATTTTAGTTTCCCCCTTCTAATGGACCATAGGTCTGAGATTTAACCATGAGAAACCAACCCACATGCATAGGCTACCCATAGCAACTAGTTTTAGGTTCATCGGAGACATACGATGGAAGTTATGACCAATTTGGTGCCAATTTTAGAAAAATTCCGAGATTGACACATGTAGTGCTTGTCATTGGGTATAATAGATCTAATTGACACTTGATTGCTTGTTTGTGACTAGTGTCGTGTCCACAATTGGATACGTATAGGCCGTATCTCGTCAAATTGACGAAACGGGTTGATTTTGGGGGTTCTCCTCCGACACGGGGCCTTGTGCATATCGCATTGTGACACGAACTCGTAGACACTCTAATTACTATACGTATTATTCATAATTTATGTATTAGACTTGTTCGTGTCCTCCGGGATACGTTTGATTGTGTGTTGGAGCCGTATCGCAAGCGTATCGTAGAGAAAGTGTGATACGAGTGCGATGTGCTCCATGTGTTTGTTGTTTGGCTCATTTTACTATACGTGCATGTGTATTTATCTATTTATATGCTACCTATGTGTTATATAGGGTATATAATAGTATATATTGGGTTTATGTATAAGTGTGGGACTATGGGTATATATATATATATATATATATATATATATATATATATATATATATATATATATATATATATATATATAAAGGTATTTGTGTTGGTTATATATATATATATATATATATATATATATATATATATATATATATATATATATATATATATATATATGTTTATATATGTGTGGTTAGATATATATATATGTCTATCTAGTAATGAGGGTTGATACACATTGATATATGTAATAGAGAGCTATATTGATGTGTATGCACTGTTATCTATATATATCTATATATATTTTGTGTTGGGTTATATACATGTTTATATATATGGATAGATATATACATATCTAGTTATTATTGTGTGTTGTGAGAGCAGTCAGTGCTCAACTAGTAAATGAAGAGAGGGTGAGCATCAACAACTGTGCAGTGAGGGTACCACTGTAGCAACTCGGGCAGCATCAGTGCAGTCATCCAGTGCACGGGAGGAGCTCGGACAGCAGGGGAAAACTGTACCTAGCTGCAGTTGCTACTGTGCACTTGGACAGCAACATTCGGACACAGTGCAGTTTAGTCTAGCTTGGGCGGGGGAAAAGCTACAGCAAGTGGCTAGCAGCCACTACAACCAAGTGTCGGGGAGCCGCTCCTGTCGTGTGCAGTCGAACAACCTGAGCAAGGATATCAGGAAGGTGCAACAATTTGGGAAGGAGGATCTCGATATCAGTCGAGCACCACAGCTGCAGTCAGTCTGCGTC
This sequence comes from Iris macrosiphon, assembly GCA_036927795.1. Taxonomy (NCBI): domain Eukaryota; kingdom Viridiplantae; phylum Streptophyta; class Magnoliopsida; order Asparagales; family Iridaceae; genus Iris; species Iris macrosiphon. The sequence goes on from JAYESA010000003.1 coordinate 172,476,513, forward strand.
AGACCAATACCTTGATGCCACTGCAGTTTAGCTACCAACTCAACATCAGCATATCAACTAACAGGGACTGTGTAGTTTCAGCTCCACCATTGAAGAGAAAAGTAACATCAACCCAGTTATTAGAATCAAGACCATAGTGTATCAGTAGGTATCAGTTTAGTTCAGTTGGGTTTTGGGTTTGTTAGTTGAGTTTTGGGTTATGGTTAGTAATTAGTAGGTCTTATATATATACCTATACTTATTCATGAAATCAGTTAGTTATTTTAATTAGACAGTGTATTAGGAAGATGATTATGTATACTTTCAGTATCTGATAGATAGGTTATCTATGTATATAGATAGCTAGTAGATATTAGATATAATTAGCTACTTGTATGTGTAGATATATATATATATGTTAGCAAATAGTTAACTAGGTATACTTTTGTTAGTGTTAGCAATTAGTTATAGTGTAGTGTAGTTGCATAGTTAACATTAGCTTGGTTATATATTTATTAGTTGAGTTGCCTTGGGATACCAAGGTATCACCAAGGTATTGGGGCAATATCCAAGGTATTGAGTTTGGGTATCGTGTTAGGTGTGATACACATTGGTGCAAGTCCAAGGTATCCTATTTCAATTGTTGTGATATAGTAGTATAATATTTGACTTGAATATATATATATATATATATATATATATATATATATATATATATATATATATATATATATATAATATTATTTTTATATTCAAAACTTACGTATCTTAGGATACGGCTCTTTGAATGCCTTGTTGTTTCTTAGTTTAGCTAGCATAGCATAGTTTCATAGTATATCGACTTAGTGACTTAGCATTAGACTCTTGCAACCTAGAATTTATTGATTTGAATTAGAAATGGCGTATCGACCTATAATTGCATCAACTTTATTTATTTTTATTATTAAACCTTGTATTGATGCAACATACCGTATATAGGTTGTGAGACACCAGCTTGGGCATCGAGAGACACACTTTGCTCAGGACTTCAGGCGAGTATATTTCTCTGATTGTTTTCAATTCATAATATTGTATATATGCATGTTCTAGAATTGTAAACATTGATCCTGATACAGTGATTTCACGGACTGATACTATATGGATCCCGTCAGGAGGTGTTATCCCCTACCGTGTTCAGCGGATACTCATTCACATGTATTTTATCGTGTGCATCGGGTATTAATTTTTATGTGCTTCTTACGCATCCACTATTTCGTGTGCTAGTGTGACTATATCGTGTTCATGTACGTAACGTGTCGTGATTGGATCCATAAGTATTGGTTGGGGAGGGAGAGTAGGAGTTGGTTATGTGATCAAAGCCCTATTGATCTCATGTGCATATCGACTATACACCTCACGTATAATGGAGTTACCTCATACCTCATGTGCAACCTAAGTCGATCGCATAACGAACTTGCACTCTAAATCATATAGCTAGTATTCTTGTTTTCTACTTGCGGTTTATTTCCCATATTTACCTTCCAGTTCTTATTCTGCTTATTGCCCGTTCTCCCTGTATTGTACATTCTTACTACTTGTGCATCTTGTATCCTTTTCTATTGCTCGTTATATATGCTAGATTATGTATTTGAAACTGCTTTCAGAGGTATGTACTTCGCTTTAATCCTGACTGGATATATTTTTCAGATGATTGGCTAGAGGAGCTGTGTCCCACGTATTACGGCCCTCAGAAGGGTGAGACTTTAGAGGATACTCCCCTAGAGCAAGAGGACATAGAACCAGTGACCGAGGAGGTTTAGTTTATGTTTGGTAATTTTGTATTAGACTATTCTTTTGTTGAGATTCACAGTTGTATTATTCTTTCAGATTGTGGATTGTATCTTGTACCTTTCTTTCGCTATTTCATTCGTGCATTATTCTTCCTTAGTTTGTTTTGTGATTGAGATGAGTTATACTTGTGAGATACCATATTGTTTCTCCATTTGGAGTTGAGATGATTGACAGGTACCATATTATATTGTTGAGATCTTAGATAGTTAGAAATGACCCAGACAGCATTCTACCGTCAATTCTGCGGCATAGGCTGGGCGTAACCACGTACTCGTGCCCGAATATCCAAGTGCAGGTCGTGACATTAGATATCTGAAGGGTTGTCCCGGTCAAGGCATTCTTCTTCGCTCTGACTGTGATTTGTGGCTCCGGGGGTGGTGTGATTCTAATTGGGCGGATTATCCCATCACACGACGCTCTTTGTCTGGTTGGTTAATTTTTCTTGGTGATTCGTCCATCTCTTGGAAGACGAAAAAATAGGTGACGATGTCCCGTTCTTCGGCTGAAGCGGAGTACCGTGCGATGGCGGCGGTCACGTGTGAGCTTAAGTAGCTCAAGGGGTTGCTTGGCAGTTTGGGGGTGCAACATTTGTGTGCTATGGATTTGTTTGTGATAGTCAATCTGCTTTATATCTTACGCAGAACCCAGTTTTTCATGAGCGCACAAAACACATTGAGGTGGATTATCATTTTTTGAGGGATGATGTTCTTGCTGGAGTTATTCGCCCATCTCATGTGCCAACGGATGGGCAACTGGCGGATATTTTCCCCAAAGCTTTGGGCAAACGATAATTTGAGTTTCTTTTGCGCAAGTTGGGCATTTGTGACTTGTATGCTCCAACTTGAGGGGGGGTATTAGGATTAAATTGTATCATTAAATTGTATTTATGGTGATTGGCCATGTGACTTAGGCCCCAAGTTGATATGTGGATGTATATATATGTAATATCATGATGAATAAAATACCTAGAATATTATCTCCTATCACTTCTTCACATTAATAGATTAATAAACCGAACTCAACTAGTTCCCGTGGTCAGTGAGAAGAGGTATAACCTCCCTGTCTGGACGGACGATCTCGGGATCAAATCTCGAAAGATGTGCGGTACAGTGGGCCCAAATGGCATGCAATGCAGTATGCACAAAGTTTCGTGCATATCGTCGGACATCTCAAAAAAAAGATTAATAAGAAAGTCACTTACACCAAAACTGCTAAGACCCTGTGATTGGGTCTTAAAGTTCTCATCTAATAGACTAATGCTCATACATATTATTCACTCAATCCCTACTTACACTCCAAATACCTCTTCAACTAAGTAATACTTCTAGTGTGATGCCATTTAGTGATTCGCGAGCTAGATGGCTGAATCGCTGTCACTACCATATTTTCTAGGAAATGGTATTTTAGTCATTTGGTAATTAATTAAATATTGTGAATGTTAAATTTTTTATATTATATTATTTATTTATTATTAGCATGTTAGATTTATTTTTGGACTCGTGTTAGTGGACCTAACTAGTTTAGTTTAGACTCATGGACCAACATTTAATTCTAGTTAGAATTGAGCCCAATAATTAGAAGCCCAATTATTAGGAGGATGATTAATTATATTAAACCATTAGACTAGAAGCTTTCCTCCTTAATTAATTTCTTTATGAGAGGCCCCAAGGGGTATTTTAGACTTTATATAGTAGCTTGAGGGAGGGGGCAAGTGAGGCATATATAAAGGGGATAAAAACTTTCTCTCTCTTTATTTTTCATTCCAAATCTAGATCTAGAAATTCCCTCAACCAAATTCCTACCAAATTTTCACCCAATTATTTTCCAAATCACCATTGGAGGCTATTAGAGCATGGATCTACAGGAAAAAAGTATGGATCTACAAAGAGGAGCAAGGATCTACAAGTTGAAGGCCAATTTTACCAATTTTGGAGGTTTCATTGGGAATCCATCTCCCAATAGGTACAATTCAGTTTTTTCTCTTAATTTAGGTTCTAAATGTGAGAATTAACCATGAAAATTAACCTATATGCATAGTCTACCCATAGAATTTGGTTTTGTGTTCATATGAGGCATAATGAGAAAGTTATGGTACTTTTTGTGTCAATTTTGGGGGAATTTCGAGATTGACATTTGTGGTGTGTGTCAATTGGTCCTATAGATCAATTTGGCATGTGCTTGTGTGTTTGGGGCTAGTGTCGTATCCACAATTGGGTACGTGTAGGTCGTATCCCATCAATTTGGTGATACGTGTTGATTTGAAATTTTTTTCTCTAACACGGGACTTTGAGCATGTCATATTTTGACACGGACACGTAGATCTATATTTGACTCTTCGTATTGATCATAAATAATATATATGACTTGTTCGTGTCCTTCGGGGTACGTTTGGATGTGTGGTGGACTCGTGTCGCATGCGTATCCTAGATCTAGTGGGATACATGGTGATACGGTCCATATATGTGCAATTTAATTATAGATCTATTTATTGTGTTCTTAATTCATGGAGGATGTAATTGTATATATATATAGATATATATATATATTATGGTATATATAATTATGCTTCTTGTGTCTTAGATCTATGTATTTATTATGTATATTGTAAGTAGCTGTTCTTATATATGTATGTATAATTATATATGTTAGCATATAAATAGATATTATGAGTTGTTATAATTATAATTATATAATGTGCATGGTAAATAATTATATATATATATATATATATATATATATATATATATATATATATATATATATATATATATATATATATATATATATATATATATATATATATTGTGTATATATATATGTATATTATTATGTATAGTTATTTGTACGTAATAATATTATGAGAGTATAGGTATATTTATGGTAGTATATGTGTATTGGTATATATATATATATATATATATATATATATATATATATATATATATATATATATATATATATATATATATATATATATATGGTAGATATATATATGTTATTATATATATTATATATATATAGGTTTCAGCGACATCAGGAGAGTGTCGCAACAGCGAGCGTCGCAACAACAGAGAAATAGCAGCAGCAGCAGCTTTTCAGCAACAGCAGTCAACGACAGTTGCAGGAAACTGTCGTTGAAACAAGAGTGTATCAACAGAGTATCAGAAGCTTCAGCGACAGTTTTTAGTGACAGTGCAGGAAACTGTCACAAAAATTGCAGTGTATCTATATACACAGCAGCTTTTCGGCGACAGTAAACAGGGGATTTTAATGACAGTTTGGCAGTTTTTAATATATTAGATTTTAATATATATATATATATATATATATGGTAATTAATATATACGTATATATGTTCCTAATTTTCTAATTGTGTTTTAGTATACTGTATGTATAATATATTTAGTTGTAGCATATAATATTATTGGAATAGTTAGTATATTTTATTTATCTATTGTTATGAGTATCTTTAGTTATATATATTATATATTTGTAGGTATGTATATATGTATGTACGTATATATGTATTAGTATTTAGTGTGTAGCTGGTAGTTAGTATTTATTCTATTTAGTACATACTGAAGTTATATTGGATTGATATATGTATACATATAGTTATTGATGAATAGTTAGTATATATATGAAGATTTTGGCAATTACCTTGAGATACTAAGGTAAGTATCAAGATATACCAAGGTATGAGTAATAGGTATTGGCATAGTAATATGATAGTTGTAAACTAATTATGGGTGGGTATTAGGTGACTAAAATAAGGTATATAGTATGGTATAAATACTAAATACATGGTAGTTTATAGTTATAGTTGGATAGTTAATATATATATACTAGAGTGACATTACCTTGAGATACCAAGGTAAATGCCAAGGTATTAAGGATACCCAAGGTATTGGGTTTGGGTATCAAGATAGAGGTTTATTATTGCGATACCAAGTTGGTTCAAAACCAAGATAACCATTTAGCATTTGTAATTATAATTTATATATTTAATATTGCTTTATTATAGATATGTGATATTTACCTATTGTTTGCGTATCCTGAGATATGGTATCTTAGTATCTTGTAGCTTGTATGGCCTAGATTCATAGTGTGTGATCCCAATATCTTTGAGTTAGACTTATGCAACCTAGAAATAGGTAGTTGACCATAGTTGACCATAGTTTGACTATAGTTTGACCGGTTTGACTTAGAGTTGACCTAGTTTGACTTTTGACTTAGAATTGACTTGTTGACCTAGAAGTTGACTAGTTTAACTTATTTTTTTTCCAGAACCTTGTATTAATGCAATATTCCATATATAGGTCGGTGTGACACCAGTTCAGACAGTTTAACATTCATTGCTCTGGACCACAGACGAGTACATTTCTCTGATTGTTTTCAATTCATAATATTGTATATATGCATATTCTAGAATTGTATACATTGATTTCCGACACAGTGATTTCACGGACTGGTGCTATATGGATCCCGTCAGGAGGTGTTATCCCCTACCGTGTGCAACGGGTACCCAGTCACATGCATTTTATCGTGTGCATCGGGTATTGACTTCCATGTCCTTCTTGTGCATCCACTATTTCGTGTGCTAGTGTGACTATATCGTGATCATGTACATAACGTATCGTGATTGGATCCATGAGTATTGGTTAGGGAGGGGGAGTAGGAGTTGGTTATATGATCAAAGCCCTCTTGATCTCATGTGCATGTCGATTATACACCTCACGTATAATAAAGTTACCTTTATACCTCATGTGCAACCTAAGCCGATCACATAACGAACTTGCATACTAAATTACATAGCTAGTATTCTTGTTTTCTACTTGTAGTTTATTTCTCGTATTTACTTTTCAGTTCTTATTGTGCTTATTGCCTGTTCTTCCTGTATTGTACATTCTTATTACTTGTGCATCTTGTATCCTTTTTCTATTGCTTGTTATATATGCTCGATTATGTTATTGGAACTATTTTCAGAGGTATGTACTTCGCTCCATTTCTGACTGAAAAATATTTTTCAGAGGATCCAAGAGATTGGTGTCCGACATACTATGGACTTCGACTTATAGATGGTGCATACTTGGATCCACTAGTTCTGGAGTGATTGCCGGAAGGTTTATCCGGATTACTAGTTTTCATAGTTAGTCTCTTTAGCATTTTGGTACCGGATTTATTTCCGACATAGAGTATGAGATATGGATATTGTTTCTATTATTGTTTATATATATTGAATGGATAGTTATTTTAGACTTCCTTGATATCTTCTCATGCTTTAGAATGTGATTGAGTTTGTGTTGAGATATTGTTGGCAGATTTTATATTATTGTGAGATATTTAGATAGTATAGTTAACCAAGATAGCGTTCTACCGCCGATGCTGCGGTGTAGGCTGGGCGTTGTTACCGACTTGCATCCCTACACCGGGTGCGGGTCGTGACACGTTTTTAGTGGTGGCCCATGCAGGTCAGGCTTCACAAGTTTTGCGATGTCGTGGTAGTGCGACAACTTAGTTGTACTACTGCGTGCCTGCGATAGGATATAGGACATATGACACTTGGATGAGAGAGGATACTCAATCACAAATTTCTTGAGAGATTCCTGGGATGACCCTTGAGAATCTTATTACAATTCTCATTTCAAATCTTTTCTCTTGTTTCTGTTCGCTCTCACTTGTTGTTGTTAAAATTAATTCTTGGTGATCGATTGTTGAATTTGATTCTTGGTGATCGAATAATTCAAAATTCTTGGTGTTCGTTATTGTAATCACCTGAAAATTTTAGAATTTAAAACTTAATTTTCTGAATTTAATTAGCATTTTTCTGTAATTTTTAACAAATAAAACTAAGGTAATCTGATTTTTAAAAGATATTAAATAATATTAAAATGTGATGAAAATTATATTTTCTAGTGTAAAATTAAAAATCGGACATAGGGTAATTTTTCGGGAATTTATTGGACCCCGGATGTATTTTTAAAGCCTTAAAAACTATTGATTAAATTAACCTAATTAATTTGACCCGGTTCACCTAAACCATAATAAACCAAACCAATAATTAGACCGAACCGGACCGGCCGGTCTGCCCGAACCGGCCTAATCCCCTTAACGGGTCGGATCTGGGTCAGACCCGACCCGTTAAGCAACCGACCCGACCCGTTAAGCAACCGACCCGACCCGGACTAACTCTAACCCCCAAATTCATTGCAGCCGACCCTTCACCTGCCGGCGGCCGTTTCCGCCGCCGTGGCCGCCGGTGGACCCCCTATTTTACCTTCCTCCACCAGTCGACGACTCCTCTTCCTATTTCGACCAAACTCTCGGCCGTCCCTCTTCCCTAACCCTCTATAAAACTCGAGCCGGCCACCACATTTCGCTTCCCTTTTCTCAGCCTCTGGTTCCGGCGACTCCCCTCTGTCCGCAGCCACCGAACTCGGCGAAGCCTCCGTCCACCCGTGGAGCTCGACTCTGGCCGCTCTCCTCAGCACCTGACCGCCCAGCCTTCCGCCGGACCCGCTGACAACCCCGTCGCACCTCCAGAACCTCCTCCCTCTTCTCCTCCCTCCGATTGAGTTCATCCCGACGCCGAACCCGACTCCAGCGCTTTCCGCCGCCCTCCAACACCAGGTCCGGCCGCCCACGACCTCGCCGACCTCCCCAGACCGACTCTGGCGACCCCTCAGCCGTCCAGCTAGTCTCCGGCGGACTCAGACACGACACATAACCTATGCCCTAGTCAGGACACGTCCAGGATACGGTAGACTCGACTTGGACACGCGTGAATCAGACTTTTGGAGCCCTGTTCAGGTACTCATATATCTCTCCTCGCTGCCCCGATTTCTTTTCCGTCAGTTGTGACGCGTAGGCTGTGTGACCCCCTCGGTGCCCGTGCAAACCGCTCGGTGCATCGCGACCTGTGGTGATCGCAAACCGCGATCTAAAAACAGGAAAACCAACGCCCTGTTTTACCCCGGAACTGAGTACGCCCCGCCAAACGGGATGACTTGGTCGCGTGCGGTCTTCACCGATACGTGCGCATCGTTGATACGGACGTGCGGGATTTCACAGAAGCTGATTCGGATGTGCGTGCACACCGGAATCAACGCGAATCGGCCGACAACGTCCCGTATCCGTCATTCTGGAAAATGCTGTAACTTAGTGTACACACGTCGGATCGAGACAAAACTTACACCATTGGACTCGTAGCAAAATGCTGGTCCTGTGAGCCAAGTTTGGTTCGATTCAGAGAACGTTGACAAAATCGCGTATCGTGGGCCCCACATGCTCCATTTGACGGGCGATTTTGAGAACGGCTCATCAGAATCCAATTCTGGAAGTTTCGTTGGGTTCGTATCATCGTTCCTGACTTGTTGACACTAAGTTGGACAAATTTGGAGACCTTTGACCCTGACCCGATTTTTGGTGCAAAGCGGCCCACATGTGGACCCCGTTTTGACCAAAAAATGTTATTTTTGCCCTTGTGTCCAAACTGGACTTAAGGACAGGCCTTTCTAGCTATTTTATATTTTTTGAGACTGTTGGTAATGTTCATTTCAGCTTTTGGAGGAGTATTTACAGAACCCACGGATACAGGGACCACTACTGGTATTCCAACCCCAGGCAAGTATACCTTGCCAAATTATGTAGTATTGTTATTTATTTTCTTGCTTATTTATATTGTTGTACATGCTTAAACCTAGGACCGTGTGACCTACTTAGTGTCCGATTAATAGTCGGGTGCCAACCCCGTACGCGGACGTTGTGTACGTAAACTAGAGATGGACATTCGTGACCCTTTGCATTCTCGTACTTGTTTTATCAAGTACTTTATAACCCAGGACACTTGACACTATACATATGACATAATCTTTCTGAGATATTCATGGTGATTCTGTGTAGGATACAGGATTGACATAGATATTATATTCTTAGAGATTATGACTTGTTGCATTAGCTATGATCTCACGTGACATAGACATGAGACGTTATGGACATGAGACGTGTGGTTACATTGGGTGGGGAGAGACACACAGGCTACAGGCTGTTCTATATATATCTACTACTATTGTGAGGTTGTAGACTCTCGAGCAGAGCTAGACCCATTATTTGTTATTACTGCTATCGGCTCCCAGACACAGAGCTTGTAGCGGTCTCAGCCTAAGTACTAGTGATGCTCTCAGTTGTATTTTCACATAGATGGTTATGTAGTTACCCTGCTTGTTTTATTTACTATTTTACTGCATTTATTTTGGCTTGTACTATTTGTACCTTGTTATGTCCCATGAGGACCTGGATCCGGATGATGTCCCCAGGTTTAGCAGAAGAGCATTATCCCGAGGTTTACGGGACAGGAGCAGAAGCTGTACCAGAACCTGTTATTGGAGCTGAACCAATCCCAGAAGAAGAGGTGATGGCTGAAGACTTTTCCTGAGTATATATTATTTGTACTCATCAGATACTTTATTTTGGACTCTTTTATTCTGGTCTGTTGAACCAGTCCTTTAGACTATTATCGGGTTGTTCCCCGAAATACTTTGCTGAGACTGGATGTTGATTTACTTTCCTTATTGTTGTTGATCTTATTATCTTTTGTGTGTGGATGAGATTAGCTTTGACATGATGTTGTAGACCTTATTTTCACAGCTTAAGTGCAACCTGGTGGATCCATTAAATTGGATTGTCCATCAGAGTGTGCTGCTGGCCATTGCCACGTGTCTAGTCCCTTGGTATTTTGGGACTGGGGCGTGACATGGTTTTTGTGGTGGCCCATGCAGGTCCTACGACAAAATTGTTCGGTTTCAACTTAGGGACCGAGCAAGCCTGTAACAAGGATAGGATAGGTTATAGGATCTCATCCATTGTTTGAATCGTTTTTGAACTCTATATCGAATTCGAAGTAAGTACTTGATTTGCAACCTGCTTTGATTCTACTGAACGTTCTCATAAAGTTTATTTTGGATGCAGAATAATGGATCCAAGAATTGGAGATGAAATTCCTTTGAGTACACCACAAGATGCTGTGGTTACCTATGGAGACGGAGTTACACCAGAGAACAGAGGGCAATCCTCTCAAAGTGGTCAAGCTGAACAGCATAATCCAAGGTTCCGGCGCGACGACATCCCACCTCCACCACAGTTCACTCCACAGATGCCTGTCTTTCCACCAGGGCAAGCCATGGACGGGCAGCAGATGTTCCAGATGTTTTACGCCATGATGCAAGCCCAATAGCAAGTTCAACAGGAGGCGCAGCGTCATGAGGCAGGGTATCTGAGAACCAGCCTAGTAACCGCATTGGAGCAGGCGAACCCAGAAGCTAGGCGACCAGCGACGGAATCTATCACTGATTTCCGTCAACTCAAGCCCCATACCTTTTCGGGCAAGGAAGGACTAACTGAAGTGCACGAGTGGTTCACGAACACTCAACATCAGTTGGAAGCAGCTGAACTTCCGTGGGAGAGATGGATGACTGCTGTCAGGATGCAACTGACGGACAATGCGCACCATTGGTGGCTAGCCGAAGAGAGGAGGCTCGAGCATGACCGAGTCACTTGGGAAGAGTTCTCCAGACTCTTCCAAGAGATGTATATCCCAGCTGTTGCTCGATCAGAACTCCGAGACAAGTTCAACCGCCTTATCCAAAGCAATATGACGGTGGAAGAGTACAATGCCGAATTCATTCGCCTGAGTCACTTTGCCGCTTCTCTAATTCCTACCGAAGAAGAGAAGGCGGAGAAGTTCTTTGACGGACTCAGGTTCAAGCTCCAGAGGTTGATCGGATCTGTTGCACCTACATCGTACACCGACGTCCTTGCTGCAGCACGACGCATGGAGTGCGTTACCAGGAGGGAGTCAAGTCTGAAGCGGCCGTTCACCTCAGTACCATCCAGGGCATCACAGGGGGATTCTGCAAAGCGACTCCAGAAGAATCTACCTCAGAGAGCAGCACCAAGAACCCTACCTACTTGTCATTTTTGCGGCAAGTTAGGTCACATTGAAAAGGAGTGTAGACGCAAGTTGGGACTATGCCTGGTTTGCGGATCCAACTAGCATCTATCCAGGGACTGCTCTGAACGCAGAGAGGGAGCACCAAGACTAGCTTTACCTGCACCAAGGCCAGATTATCCAGCAGTGGGAGCACAGCAGACGGGAGTTGGAGGAGTCAGACCACCAGCTCCAGGAGGATATCAGCAGAGACCACCATTGCCACCACAGGCAGCACTATTCCAGCAGGGTCGTTAGCAGAGGGGTCCAGCTCAGGGACGAGGTCAGGCATTTGCATTGGTTGTTCAGGAGGAAGCTACTGCTGGAGAAGTTATAGCAGGTACTATTTTAGTGGCTTCATTACCTGCTGTAGCTTTATTTGATTCTGGAGCATCGCATTCATTCATAGCTGCTAGCTTCGTAGCCACCTATAGAGTAGCTACTGCACCCCTTTCGAAGACTAAGAGAATTCTTACGGGAGGTAGAATTATCCCGGTTAGTGATATCTGTAGATCATGTTCGGTAGTAGTCTGTGGAAGAGAGATGCGAGCCCAATTTCTGATCTTTTCTATGCCTGATTACGATGTTGTACTTGGTATGGACTGGTTAAGTCAGTATCATGCGACTCTTGATTGTCGGCTTGGAAGGGTTATATTTAGACCCCCTGGGCATTCAGAGTTTGAATTTCTTCGGGGAGCTGTAGAGCAAGGTATTCAGCCGACTCTTAGGGTATTATCTGTAGAAGGGGAGTCAGGTTACCCAAGAGTCATATCAGAGTTTATGGATATATTTCCTGATGATCTTCCAGGATTACCACCTGATCGGGAAATAGAATTCACAATAGACTTAACTCCAGGAGCAGAGCCTATCACTTCATCAGTATATCGGCTAGCACCTAAGGAGTTAGTGGAGTTGAAGAATCAAGTTGATGATCTTCTGGAGAAGAGTTTTATCCGGTCCAGTGTTTCACCTTGGGGAGCACCCATACTTTTTGTACCGAAGAAGAATGGAACAGTTCGCCTGTGTATTGATTACAGGGCATTAAACACTGTGACCATTAAGAACCGGTATCCCTTGCCACGCATTGATAACTTGTTTGATCAATTGAGTGGAGCTAGGGTATTCTCAAAGATTGACCTTAGATCCGGTTATCACAAGATCAGAGTGAGGAAGGAAGATATACCGAAGACAGCCTTCAGGACCAAGTATGGACACTATGAGTGTCACGCCCCAGTCCCAAAATGACGAGGGACTGAGCACGTGAGCAACGGCCAGCAGTACGCACCGATGGACAACCCAATTTAATGGATCCATCAGGGCATGCTTAAGCTGTAGTCTAGCAGTACTAAGTACAAGTCTCAGGTATTATTAATCTCATCCACAGAACAAACACAGATTAATTGCCAGAATTAATGCAATGGAAATAAATAAGCAATATTAAATAAGGTTATCTCGGGAAACAAATCCGAGAATTATTCTGTTACATTTAAGGAAACATAGACTGGAAATAAAATACTGAAAAGGAAATACTGTGAATGTGAAGCCGGTGCTCAGGAGAAGTCTTCTGCAACTATCTCGTCCTCAGTTCCGGGTTCTGCTCCAAGGAGTGCTCCTGTACCGTACACCTCGGGGTAGTTCTCCTCGGCTATACCTGGGGACATAGTCCATTCCAGGTCCTCAGGGGACATAGCAAGGTACGGAAATAACTCAAGCCAAAATGAATATCAGTGCAGTAATAATAAAACAGCAGGATAAATATGTAAACCAGCTAAGTGTTATGCAAGTGAGAGTTTTAGTCATACTCAGGCTGAGACTACTACAGGATCAGTGTTGGAGATACCCATAGCAGTATTTTCTCGAGAGGGCCAGAACTTGTGCCAAAGCTCTGTATCAGAGACTAAGACACCTCCAGATAACAGTATTTACATTATAATCAGCCTTGATATGGTAATGCTCTCCCCACCCCATGAAATCTCACGTCACAGTTCCAGAGAATCTCAGGTACAAGTCACGCAAGATTGAACTAATGCAATGAGTCATGATAGAATCTAAGCATGTAAACTGTAAATGTCATGAATATGAATCCTATACGAAATCACCATGTATATCTCAGGGAATTCCGTCACATGATTAGTGTCAGGTGTCCTGGGTTGAGCAGTTAAACAAGTTTTCATATGAATCTACAAGAAATCAAGTAAAATACTATAACCAGAATCACTGCTAATTGGCAAGCTTTATGTTCACACTGATGCAAAATTAACCAAGAAAATATAACAAGCTGCAGGGTTTGGCAAGCTTTACTTGCCCACTGTTGTATAACTAAGTCAAGGAAATAGGTAGCAAAGCTGCAAGTATTGGCGAAGTACACTTGCCTGTGGTTCCGGCTCTGATTGCGGCTCTGACTTCGGTTGGATTTGCAGGCGGTACTCCGGTTGCTGAAATAAACATCACCATCAGATCCAAAAAATATCAATCAGCTAGAAACGCCTGTCCTTGGATCCAATTTGGAGACAAGGGCAAAAACGGCAGTTTCGGGTCAAAACGGGGTCCACATGTGGGCCCGCTTTGCACCGAAAAACGCGTCCGGATCAAAGGTCTCCAAATTCACCAAACTCAGTGTCAACAGGTCAGAAACGCTGATACGAATCCAACGGAACTTTCAGAATTGAATTCCGATGAGCCGATCACAAAATCGCCCGTCGAGCGGGGCCTATGGGGCCCACGACACGCGATTTCGTCAACGTTCTCAGAATCGAACCAAACTTGGCTCACAGGACCAGCGTATCACTACGAGTCCGATGGCGCAAGTTTCGTTTCAATCTGACGTGTGTACACAAAGTTAGGATAAAATGTCGAAAAGTCGGATACGGGGCGATGTCCGCGGATACGCGTTGATTTCGGTGTGCACGCACACCCGAATCAGCTTCTGCGAAATCCCACACGTCCGTATCGACGATGCGCACGTATCAGTGAAGACCGCGCGCGACCAAGTCGTCCCGTTTGGCGGAGCGTACCCAGTTCCGGGGTGAAACAAGGTCTGGTTTTTCCTGTTTTTGGATCGCGGTGTGCGATCACCATAGGACGCGATGCCCCGAGCGGTTTGTCCGGGCACCGAGAGGGTCATACAGGCTTCGCAACAAAATTTACAGAATCGAAAACAGATCTACGAGCCAGAAGATACACGCACCTGAACGGGGCCAGAAAACTAGGATTAAAATCGTGTCCGACACGACACAGGACACGTGTCCTGTGTCCGACACGCGGGGGGGAATTAGGGCTCGGGATCCGGCGAGGGGCGGCGCTGGGCGGCCGGGCTGAGGCGGAGGGGGCCGGGGTGCTGCGGCG
Source organism: Iris macrosiphon (assembly GCA_036927795.1). NCBI lineage: Eukaryota > Viridiplantae > Streptophyta > Magnoliopsida > Asparagales > Iridaceae > Iris > Iris macrosiphon. The sequence goes on from JAYESA010000003.1 coordinate 172,491,652, forward strand.
GAGGGCGGCGCGGCGCTCGGGCGGAGGCGGCGGCGGCGAGCGGCGTCGACGGCGGCTCGAGGAGCTGCTGCTGCTGGTGCTGCGGCTGGGTGGCCGTCGACGGGGGAAGAGGAGGAGAGGGGCGGCGTCAAGTGGCTCGGGGAGCGGCACTGGGGTGCTGCGGGTCCGGGCGGAGGTGACGGCGGCGGCGAGTGGTGGTTGGCGGTGGTGGAGTGAGGCCGAGAGGGGGAAACGGGGGGGTTTATATAGGGGTTGCGGCGAGCGGGGGTGGCCGGGACGTGGCGGAGAAGGCGGAGGGGAGAGGGGTCGTGGGGGTTAGGCGCGGGCGGAGCGGGCCGGAGGCGGCGGCTCCGCCGGGAGACGCGGGGAAGAGGGAGAGAGGGGTAGCGGGCTAGCGGTGCGGGTCGGGTTCGGGTGGACCCGACCCGACCCGATAGGCGGGTGGGCTGGGCGGTCTGGGCCGCGGGCTAATGGGCCGGGCTCGGGTTAAAAAATAATAATAATAATAATTTTAATAATCAGTAAAATATTTAATAATTAAATAATTAAATAAATAAATAAATTAAGGCATTTAAAAATAGGTCCGGGGTCCGATAAATTCCAGAAAAATTGTCCTAAGTCCAGTTTTTTATTTTAAACCCAAAAATATTATTTTCATAATATTTATATATTATTTAATATCAATTAAAAATCATTGAATAATTAAAACCCTGTTTTTAAATTACAGAAAATTCCCAGAAAATTCCAGAAAATTGTGAAAAATCCAGTTTTTAAAATTATGAAAATTCAGGGGGTTTACAATCTACCCCCCTTAAGAGGATTGCGTCCTCGCAATCAAAGAATAACCGGTCAACAGAGATGACGCGGTCGCAAACATCGTTTGAAAACACATCACAAGATACTTAGGGAAGTACCGTTTCCCTAAAAATTGAAAGTTTACACTTTCCAGGAAAATCTAGTTAAAACTATAACTTTTATGAAAACCAGGTTGTTATTAACAAGTTGCAATTTACTAGGTTGGGGCTGAGGTCACGAACCAATAGGCACGAGATAAACAAGACTAGAAACAGATAACTACAAATCACTTACTCGCATCAGCTACTCCACGAGTCTGCGCGTTCTCCACTGTCTTCGCTGGAGCTTGTCCGTGTCCTTGAGGTAGATTCCTCGGTTGCTGCTGGACCTGCTGGAAGAGTACGGCCTGGGGTATCAAAGGTGGCCTCGGCTGGTTCCCTCCTGGAGCTGGTGATATGACTCCTTCCACTTTCGTTTGCGGTGCTCCCAAAGCTGGACAGGCTGGCCTCGGTACTGGCACCACTTGTTGGTTAACCGTTGATGCTTCTCCTCTGTGCATCTTGCAACTTCTGGCTAAATGGTTACTGGATCCGCAAATCAAGCACAGTCCCAACTTGCGTCTGCACTTCTTCTCAACATGGCCTACCTTGCCACAATAGTAACAAGTAGGAAGGAATGAGGCTCTGGATGCTGTTCTCGGTGGATTCTTCTGGGGTCGCTTTGCAGCTCTTTCCTGCTGTGCTTGGTCTGGTGCATGCGGCCGCTTCTGGCTGGACTCTATTCTGGTGATGCACTCCATGGCCCGTGCTGCAGTAACAACGTCCGTTGCAACGGAGCTGATTAACTTCCGTAGCTCTGAGCTAAGTCTGCAAATGAACTCCTCCGTTTGGCTTTGTTGTGCCTTCTGATAAGCTTGCATCATCGGGTAGTACATTTGAAATAGCTGTTGCACGTCCATAGCTTGCCCTTGTGGGATAATAGGCATTGGTGGAGCAAACTGCGTCGAGAGTGGAACGTCATCTTGGTGGATTCTTGAGGCAGGCTGGCTTGCTTGACTGCCTTGTGATGATTGGCCTTCACCCACTGGTGTTACATCGTCTTCGTGGGTAACCACAACGTCTTGTGGTATTTCTGCGTGAGCCTCGTTGCTGGCTTGTGGGTCCATTTCCCTGCATCCAAAATAACCGATAAGAGGCGCACAGGAATCAAGGCAAGATGCAAGTCAAAATTAGTTCGAGTACGATACAGATATCAAAAACGATTTCAAGCAAGTGGATGAGATCCTAAAAACTATCCTATCTTATTGCAGGCCTGTTCGGTCCCTAAGTTGAAACCGAACAATTTTAGTCGTTGACCTGCATGGGCCACCACAAAAACCAGGTCACGCCCCAGTCCCAAAATGACGAGGGACTGAGCACGTGAGCAACGGCCAGCAGCATGCACCGATGGACAACCCAATTTAATGGATCCATCAGGGCATGCTTAAGCTGTAGTCTAGCAGTACTAAGTACAAGTCTCAGGTATTATTAATCTCATCCACAGAACAAACACAGATTAATTGCCAGAATTAATGCAATGGAAATAAATAAGCAATATTAAATAAGGTTATCTCGGGAAACAAATCCGAGAATTATTCTGTTACATTTAAGGAAACATAGACTGGAAATAAAATACTGAAAAGGAAATACTGTGAATGTGAAGCCGGTGCTCAGGAGAAGTCTTCTGCAACTATCTCGTCCTCGGTTCCGGGTTCTGCTCCAAGGAGTGCTCCTGTACCGTACACCTCGGGGTAGTTCTCCTCGGCTATACCTGGGGACATAGTCCATTCCAGGTCCTCAGGGGACATAGCAAGGTACGAAAATAACTCGAGCCAAAATGAATATCAGTGCAGTAATAATGAAACAGCAGGATAAATATGTAAACCAGCTAAGTGTTATGCAAGTGAGAGTTTTAGTCATACTCAGGCTGAGACTACTACAGGATCAGTGTTGGAGATACCCATAGCAGTATTTTCTCGAGAGGGCCAGAACTTGTGCCAAAGCTCTGTATCAGAGACTAAGACACCTCCAGATAACAGTATTTACATTATAATCAGCCTTGATATGGTAATACTCTCCCCACCCCATGAAATTTCACGTCACAGTTCCAGAGAATCTCAGGTACAAGTCACGCAAGATTGAACTAATGCAATGAGTCATGATAGAATCTAAGCATGTAAACTGTAAATGTCATGAATATGAATCCTATACGGAATCACCATGTATATCTCAGGGAATTCCGTCACATGATTAGTGTCAGGTGTCCTGGGTTGAGCAGTTAAACAAGTTTTCATATGAATCTACAAGAAATCAAGTAAAATACTATAACCAGAATCACTGCTAATTGGCAAGCTTTATGTTCACACTGATGCAAAATTAACCAAGAAAATATAACAAGCTGCAGGGTTTGGCAAGCTTTACTTGCCCACTGTTGTATAACTAAGTCAAGGAAATAGGTAGCAAAGCTGCAAGTATTGGCGAGGTACACTTGCCTGTGGTTCCGGCTCTGATTGCGGCTCTGACTTCGGTTGGATTTGCAGGCGGTACTCCGGTTGCTGAAATAAACATCACCATCAGATCCAGAAAATATCAATCAGCTAGAAACGTCTGTCCTTGGATCCAATTTGGAGACAAGGGCAAAAACGGCAGTTTCGGGTCAAAACGGGGTCCACATGTGGGCCCGCTTTGCACCGAAAAATGCGTCCGGGTCAAAGGTCTCCAAATTCACCAAACTCAGTGTCAACAGGTCAGAAACGCTGATACGAATCCAACGGAACTTTCAGAATTGAATTCCGATGAGCCGATCACAAAATCGCCCGTCGAGCGGGGCCTATGGGGCCCACGACACGCGATTTCGTCAACGTTCTCAGAATCGAACCAAACTTGGCTCACAGGACCAGCGTATCACTACGAGTCCGATGGCGCAAGTTTCGTTTCAATCTGACGTGTGTACACAAAGTTAGGGTAAAATATCGAAAAGTCGGATACGGGGCGATGTCCGCGGATACGCGTTGATTCCGGTGTGCACGCACACCCGAATCAGCTTCTGCGAAATCCCACACGTCCGTATCGATGATGCGCACGTATCGGTGAAGACCGCGCGCGACCAAGTCGTCCCGTTTGGCGGAGCGTACCCAGTTCCGGGGTGAAACAGGGTCTGGTTTTTTCTGTTTTTGGATCGCGGTGTGCGATCACCACAGGACGCGATGCCCCGAGCGGTTTGTCCGGGCACCGAGAGGGTCATACAGGCTTCGCAACGAAATTTACGGAATCGAAAACAGAGCTACGAGCCAGAAGATACACGCACCTGAACGGGGCCAGAAAACCAGGGTTAAAATCGTGTCCGACACGACACAGGACACGTGTCCTGTGTCCGACACGCGGGGGGGGATTAGGGCTAGGGTTTGGGCTCGGGATCCGGCGAGGGGCGGCGCTGGGCGGCCGGGCTGAGGCGGAGGGGGCCGGGGTGCTGCGGCGGAGGGCGGCGCGGCGCTCGGGCGGAGGCGGCGGCGGCGAGCGGCGTCGACGGCGGCTCGAGGAGCTGCTGCTGCTGGTGCTGCGGCTGGGTGGCCGTCGACGGGGGAAGAGGAGGAGAGGGGCGGCGTCCGGTGGCTCGGGGAGCGGCGCTGGGGTGCTGCGGGTCCGGGCGGAGGTGACGGCGGCGGCGAGTGGTGGTTGGCGGTGGTGGAGTGAGGCCGAGAGGGGGAAACGGGGGGGTTTATATAGGGGTTGCGGCGAGCGGGGGTGGCCGGGACGTGGCGGAGAAGGCGGAGGGGAGAGGGGTCGTGGGGGTTAGGCGCGGGCGGAGCGGGCCGGAGGCGGCGGCTCCGCCGGGAGACGCGGGGAAGAGGGAGAGAGGGGTAGCGGGCTAGCGGTGCGGGTCGGGTTCGGGTGGACCCGACCCGACCCGATAGGCGGGTGGGCTGGGCGGTCTGGGCCGCGGGCTAATAGGCCGGGCTCGGGTTAAAAAATAATAATAATAATAATTTTAATAATCAGTAAAATATTTAATAATTAAATAAATAAATAAATAAATAAATAAATTAAGGCATTTAAAAATAGGTCCGGGGTCCGATAAATTCCAGAAAAATTGCCCTAAGTCCAGTTTTTTATTTTAAACCCAAAAATATTATTTTCATAATATTTTAATATCATTTAATATCAATTAAAAATTATTGAATAATTAAAACCCTGTTTTTAAATTACAGAAAAATTCCAGAAAATTCCAGAAAATTGTGAAAAATCCAGTTTTTAAAATTATGAAAATTCACGGGGTTTACAATCTACCCCCCTTAAGAGGATTGCGTCCTCGCAATCAAAGAATAACCGGTCAACAGAGATGACGCGGTCGCAAACATCGTTTGAAAACACATCACAAGATACTTAGGGAAGTACCGTTTCCCTAATAATTGAAAGTTTACACTTTCCAGGAAAATCTAGTTAAAACTATAACTTTTATGAAAACTAGGTTGTTATTAACAAGTTGCAATTTACTAGGTTGGGGCTGAGGTCACGAACCAATAGGCACGAGCTAAACAAGACTAGAAACAGATAACTACAAATCACTTACTCGCATCAGCTACTCCACGAGTCTGCGCGTTCTCCACTGTCTTCGCTGGAGCTTGTCCGTGTCCTTGAGGTAGATTCCTCGGTTGCTGCTGGACCTGCTGGAAGAGTACGGCCTGGGGTATCAAAGGTGGCCTCGGCTGGTTCCCTCCTGGAGCTGGTGATATGACTCCTTCCACTTTCGTTTGCGGTGCTCCCAAAGCTGGACAGGCTGGCCTCGGTACTGGCACCACTTGTTGGTTAACCGTTGATGCTTCTCCTCTGTGCATCTTGCAACTTCTGGCTAAATGGTTACTGGATCCGCAAATCAAGCACAGTCCCAACTTGCGTCTGCACTTCTTCTCAACATGGCCTACCTTGCCACAATAGTAACAAGTAGGAAGGAATGAGGCTCTGGATGCTGTTCTCGGTGGATTCTTCTGGGGTCGCTTTGCAGCTCTTTCCTGCTGTGCTTGGTCTGGTGCATGCGACCGCTTCTGGCTGGACTCTATTCTGGTGATGCACTCCATGGCCCGTGCTGCAGTAACAACGTCCGTTGCAACGGAGCTGATTAACTTCCGTAGCTCTGAGCTAAGTCTGCAAATGAACTCCTCCGTTTGGCTTTGTTGTGCCTTCTGATAAGCTTGCATCATCGGGTAGTACATTTAAAATAGCTGTTGCACGTCCATAGCTTGCCCTTGTGGGATGATAGGCATTGGTGGAGCAAACTGCGTCGAGAGTGGAACGTCATCTTGGTGGATTCTTGAGGCAGGCTGGCTTGCTTGACTGCCTTGTGATGATTGGCCTTCACCCACTGGTGTTACATCGTCTTCGTGGGTAACCACAACGTCTTGTGGTATTTCTGCGTGAGCCTCGTTGCTGGCTTGTGGGTCCATTTCCCTGCATCCAAAATAACCGATAAGAGGCGCACAGGAATCAAGGCAAGATGCAAGTCAAAATTAGTTCGAGTACGATACAGATATCAAAAACGATTTCAAGCAAGTGGATGAGATCCTAAAAACTATCCTATCTTATTGCAGGCCTGTTCGGTCCCTAAGTTGAAACCGAACAATTTTAGTCGTTGACCTGCATGGGCCACCACAAAAACCAGGTCACGCCCCAGTCCCAAAATGACGAGGGACTGAGCACGTGAGCAACGGCCAGCAGCACGCACCGATGGACAACCCAATTTAATGGATCCATCAGGGCATGCTTAAGCTGTAGTCTAGCAGTACTAAGTACAAGTCTCAGGTATTATTAATCTCATCCACAGAACAAACACAGATTAATTGCCAGAATTAATGCAATGGAAATAAATAAGCAATATTAAATAAGGTTATCTCGGGAAATAGATCCGAGAATTATTCTGTTACATTTAAGGAAACATAGACTGGAAATAAAATACTGAAAAGGAAATACTGTGAATGTGAAGCCGGTGCTCAGGAGAAGTCTTCTGCAACTATCTCGTCCTCGGTTCCGGGTTCTGCTCCAAGGAGTGCTCCTGTACCGTACACCTCGGGGTAGTTCTCCTCGGCTATACCTGGGGACATAGTCCATTCCAGGTCCTCAGGGGACATAGCAAGGTACGGAAATAACTCAAGCCAAAATGAATATCAGTGCAGTAATAATGAAACAGCAGGATAAATATGTAAACCAGCTAAGTGTTATGCAAGTGAGAGTTTTAGTCATACTCAGGCTGAGACTACTAAAGGATCAGTATTGGAGATACCCATAGCAGTATTTTCTCGAGAGGGCCAGAACTTGTGCCAAAGCTCTGTATCAGAGACTAAGACACCTCCAGATAACAGTATTTACATTATAATCAGCCTTGATATGGTAATACTCTCCTCACTCCATGAAATCTCACATCACAGTTCCCGAGAATCTCAGGTACAAGTCACGCAAGATTGAACTAATGCAATGAGTCATGATAGAATCTAAGCATGTAAACTGTAAATGTCATGAATATGAATCCTATACGGAATCACCATGTATATCTCAGGGAATTCCGTCACATGATTAGTGTCAGGTGTCCTGGGTTGAGCAGTTAAACAAGTTTTCATATGAATCTACAAGAAATTAAGTAAAATACTATAACCAGAATCACTGCTAATTGGCAAGCTTTATGTTCACACTGATGCAAAATTAACCAAGAAAATATAACAAGCTGCAGGGTTTGGCAAGCTTTACTTGCCCACTGTTGTATAACTAAGTCAAGAAAATAGGTAGCAAAGCTGCAAGTATTGGCGAGGTACACTTGCCTGTGGTTCCGGCTCTGATTGCGGCTCTGACTTCGGTTGGATTTGCAGGCGGTACTCCGGTTGCTGAAATAAACATCACCATCAGATCCAGAAAATATCAATCAGCTAGAAACGCCTGTCCTTGGATCCAATTTGGAGACAAGGGCAAAAACGACAGTTTTGGGTCAAAACGGGGTCCACATGTGGGCCCGCTTTGCACCGAAAAACGCGTCCGGGTCAAAGGTCTCCAAATTCACCAAACTCAGTGTCAACAGGTCAGAAACGTTGATACAAATTCAACGGAACTTTCAGAATTGAATTCCGATGAGCCGATCACAAAATCGTCCGTCGAGCGGGGCCTATGGGGCCCACGACACGCGATTTCGTCAACGTTCTCAGAATCGAACCAAACTTGGCTCACAGGACCAGCGTATCACTACGAGTCCGATGGCACAAGTTTCGTTTCATTCTGACGTGTGTACACAAAGTTAGGATAAAATGTCGAAAAGTCGGATACGGGGCGATGTCCGCGGATACGCGTTGATTCCGGTGTGCACGCACACCCGAATCAGCTTCTGCGAAATCCCACACGTCCGTATCGACGATGCGCACGTATCGGTGAAGACCGCGCGCGACCAAGTCGTCCCGTTTGGCGGAGCGTACCCAGTTCCGGGGTGAAACAGGGTCTGGTTTTTCCTGTTTTTGGATCGCGGTGTGCGATCACCACAGGACGCGATGCCCCGAGCGGTTTGTCCGGGCACCGAGAGGGTCATACAGGCTTCGCAACGAAATTTACGGAATCGAAAACAGAGCTACGAGCCAGAAGATACACGCACCTGAACGGGGCCAGAAAACCAGGGTTAAAATCGTGTCCGACACGACACAGGACACGTGTCCTGTGTCCGACACGCGGGGGGGAATTAGGGCTAGGGTTTGGCCTCGGGATCCGGCGAGGGGCGGCGCTGGGTGGCCGGGCTGAGGCGGAGGGGGCCGGGGTGCTGCGGCGGAGGGCGGCGCGGCGCTCGGGCGGAGGCGGCGGCGGCGAGCGGCGTCGACGGCGGCTCGAGGAGCTGCTGCTGCTGGTGCTGCGGCTGGGTGGCCGTCGACGGGGGAAGAGGAGGAGAGGGGCGGCGTCAAGTGGCTCGGGGAGCGGCACTGGGGTGCTGCGGGTCCGGGCGGAGGTGACGGCGGCGGCGAGTGGTGGTTGGCGGTGGTGGAGTGAGGCCGAGAGGGGGAAACGGGGGGGTTTATATAGGGGTTGCGGCGAGCGGGGGTGGCCGGGACGTGGCGGAGAAGGCGGAGGGGAGAGGGGTCGTGGGGGTTAGGCGCGGGCGGAGCGGGCCGGAGGCGGCGGCTCCGCCGGGAGACGCGGGGAAGAGGGAGAGAGGGGTAGCGGGCTAGCGGTGCGGGTCGGGTTCGGGTGGACCCGACCCGACCCGATAGGCGGGTGGGCTGGGCGGTCTAGGCCGCGGGCTAATGGGCCGGGCTCGGGTTAAAAAATAATAATAATAATAATTTTAATAATCAGTAAAATATTTAATAATTAAATAAATAAATAAATAAATAAATAAATAAAGGCATTTAAAAATAGGTCCGGGGTCCGATAAATTCCAGAAAAATTGCCCTAAGTCCAGTTTTTTATTTTAAACCCAAAAATATTATTTTCATAATATTTTAATATCATTTAATATCAATTAAAAATCATTGAATAATTAAAACCCTGTTTTTAAATTACAGAAAAATCCCAGAAAATTCCAGAAAATTGTAAAAAATCCAGTTTTTAAAATTATGAAAATTCAGGGGGTTTACAATCTACCCCCCTTAAGAGGATTGCGTCCTCGCAATCAAAGAATAACCGGTCAACAGAGATGACGCGGTCGCAAACATCGTTTGAAAACACATCACAAGATACTTAGGGAAGTACCGTTTCCCTAATAATTGAAAGTTTACACTTTCCAGGAAAATCTAGTTAAAACTATAACTTTTATGAAAACCAGGTTGTTATTAACAAGTTACAATTTACTAGGTTGGGGCTGAGGTCACGAACCAATAGGCACGAGCTAAACAAGACTAGAAACAGATAACTACAAATCACTTACTCGCATCAGCTACTCCACGAGTCTGCGCGTTCTCCACTGTCTTCGCTGGAGCTTGTCCGTGTCCTTGAGGTAGATTCCTCGGTTGCTGCTGGACCTGCTGGAAGAGTACGGCCTGGGGTATCAAAGGTGGCCTCGGCTGGTTCCCTCCTGGAGCTGGTGAAATGACTCCTTCCACTTTCGTTTACGGTGCTCCCAAAGCTGGACAGGCTGGCCTCGGTACTGGCACCACTTGTTGGTTAACCGTTGATGCTTCTCCTCTGTGCATCTTGCAACTTCTGGCTAAATGGTTACTGGATCCGCAAATCAAGCACAGTCCCAACTTGCGTCTGCACTTCTTCTCAACATGGCCTACCTTGCCACAATAGTAACAAGTAGGAAGGAATGAGGCTCTGGATGCTGTTCTCGGTGGATTCTTCTGGGGTCGCTTTGCAGCTCTTTCCTGCTGTGCTTGGTCTGGTGCATGCGGCCGCTTCTGGCTGGACTCTATTCTGGTGATGCACTCCATGGCCCGTGCTGCAGTAACAACGTCCGTTGCAACGGAGCTGATTAACTTCCGTAGCTCTGAGCTAAGTCTGCAAATGAACTCCTCCGTTTGGCTTTGTTGTGCCTTCTGATAAGCTTGCATCATCGGGTAGTACATTTGAAATAGCTGTTGCACGTCCATAGCTTGCCCTTGTGGGATGATAGGCATTGGTGGAGCAAACTGCGTCGAGAGTGGAACGTCATCTTGGTGGATTCTTGAGGCAGGCTGGCTTGCTTGACTGCCTTGTGATGATTGGCCTTCACCCACTGGTGTTACATCATCTTCGTGGGTAACCACAACGTCTTGTGGTATTTCTGCGTGAGCCTCGTTGCTGGCTTGTGGGTCCATTTCCCTGTATCCAAAATAACCGATAAGAGGCGCACAGGAATCAAGGCAAGATGCAAGTCAAAATTAGTTCGAGTACGATACAGATATCAAAAACGATTTCAAGCAAGTGGATGAGATCATAAAAACTATCCTATCTTATTGCAGGCCTGTTCGGTCCCTAAGTTGAAACCGAACAATTTTAGTCGTTGACCTGCATGGGCCACCACAAAAACCAGGTCACGCCCCAGTCCCAAAATGACGAGGGACTGAGCACGTGAGCAACGGCCAGCAGCACGCACCGATGGACAACCCAATTTAATGGATCCATCAGGGCATGCTTAAGCTGTAGTCTAGCAGTACTAAGTACAAGTCTCAGGTATTATTAATCTCATCCACAGAACAAACACAGATTAATTGCCAGAATTAATGCAATGGAAATAAATAAGCAATATTAAATAAGGTTATCTCGGGAAACAAATCCGAGAATTATTCTGTTACATTTAAGGAAACATAGACTGAAAATAAAATACTGAAAAGGAAATACTGTGAATGTGAAGCCGGTGCTCAGGAGAAGTCTTCTGCAACTATCTCGTCCTCGGTTCCGGGTTCTGCTCCAAGGAGTGCTCCTGTACCGTACACCTCGGGGTAGTTCTCCTCGGCTATACCTGGGGACATAGTCCATTCCAGGTCCTCAGGGGACATAGCAAGGTACGAAAATAACTCAAGCCAAAATGAATATCAGTGCAGTAATAATGAAACAGCAGGATAAATATGTAAACCAGCTAAGTGTTATGCAAGTGAGAGTTTTAGTCATACTCAGGCTGAGACTACTACAGGATCAGTGTTGGAGATACCCATAGCAGTATTTTCTCGAGAGGGCCAGAACTTGTGCCAAAGCTCTGTATCAGAGACTAAGACACCTCCAGATAACAGTATTTACATTATAATCAGCCTTGATATGGTAATACTCTCCCCACCCCATGAAATTTCACGTCACAGTTCCAGAGAATCTCAGGTACAAGTCACGCAAGATTGAACTAATGCAATGAGTCATGATAGAATCTAAGCATGTAAACTGTAAATGTCATGAATATGAATCCTATACGGAATCACCATGTATATCTCAGGGAATTCCGTCACATGATTAGTGTCAGGTGTCCTGGGTTGAGCAGTTAAACAAGTTTTCATATGAATCTACAAGAAATCAAGTAAAATACTATAACCAGAATCACTGCTAATTGGCAAGCTTTATGTTCACACTGATGCAAAATTAACCAAGAAAATATAACAAGCTGCAGGGTTTGGCAAGCTTTACTTGCCCACTGTTGTATAACTAAGTCAAGGAAATAGGTAGCAAAGCTGCAAGTATTGGCGAGGTACACTTGCCTGTGGTTCCGGCTCTGATTGCGGCTCTGACTTCGGTTGGATTTGCAGGCGGTACTCCGGTTGCTGAAATAAACATCACCATCAGATCCAGAAAATATCAATCAGCTAGAAACGCCTGTCCTTGGATCCAAATTGGAGACAAGGGCAAAAACGGCAGTTTTGGATCAAAACGGGGTCCACATGTGGGCCCGCTTTGCACCGAAAAATGCGTCCGGGTCAAAGGTCTCCAAATTTACCAAACTCAGTGTCAACAGGTCAGAAACGCTGATACAAATCCAACGGAACTTTCAGAATTGAATTCCGATGAGCCGATCACAAAATCGTCCGTCGAGCGGGGCCTATGGGGCCCACGACACGCGATTTCGTCAACGTTCTCAGAATCGAACCAAACTTGGCTCACAGGACCAGCGTATCACTACGAGTCCGATGGCACAAGTTTCGTTTCATTCTGACGTGTGTACACAAAGTTAGGGTAAAATGTCGAAAAGTCGGATACGGGGCGATGTCCGCGGATACGCGTTGATTCCGGTGTGCACGCACACCCGAATCAGCTTCTGCGAAATCCCACACGTCCGTATCGACGATGCGCACGTATCGGTGAAGACCGCGCGCGACCAAGTCGTCCCGTTTGGCGGAGCGTACCCAGTTCCGGGGTGAAACAGGGTCTGGTTTTTCCTGTTTTTGGATCGCGGTGTGCGATCACCACAGGACGCGATGCCCCGAGCGGTTTATCCGGACACCGAGAGGGTCATACAGGCTTCGCAACGAAATTTACGGAATCGAAAACAGAGCTACGAGCCAGAAGATACACGCACCTGAACGGGGCCAGAAAACCAAGGTTAAAATCGTGTCCGACACGACACAGGACACGTGTCCTGTGTCCGACACGCGGGGGGGAATTAGGGCTAGGGTTTGGGCTCGGGATCCGGCGAGGGGCGGCGCTGGGCGGCCGGGCTGAGGCGGAGGGGGCCGGGGTGCTGCGGCGGAGGGCGGCGCGGCGCTCGGGCGGAGGCGGCGGCGGCGAGCGGCGTCGACGGCGGCTCGAGGAGCTGCTGTTGCTGGTGCTGCGGCTGGGTGGCCGTCGACGGGGGAAGAGGAGGAGAGGGGCGGCGTCCGGTGGCTCGGGGAGCGGCGCTGGGGTGCTGCGGGTCCGGGCGGAGGTGACGGCGGCGGCGAGTGGTGGTTGGCGGTGGTGGAGTGAGGCCGAGAGGGGGAAACGGGGGGGTTTATATAGGGGTTGTGGCGAGCGGGTGTGGCCGGGACGTGGCGGAGAAGGCGGAGGGGAGAGGGGTCGTGGGGGTTAGGCGCGGGCGGAGCGGGCCGGAGGCGGCGGCTCCGCCGGGAGACGCGGGGAAGAGGGAGAGAGGGGTAGCGGGCTAGCGGTGCGGGTCGGGTTCGGGTGGACCCGACCCGACCCGATAGGCGGGTGGGCTGGGCGGTCTGGGCCGCGGGCTAATGGGCCGGGCTCGGGTTAAAAAATAATAATAATAATAATTTTAATAATCAGTAAAATATTTAATAATTAAATAAATAAATAAATAAATAAATTAAGGCATTTAAAAATAGGTCCGGGGTCCGATAAATTCCAGAAAAATTGCCCTAAGTCCAGTTTTTTATTTTAAACCCAAAAATATTATTTTCATAATATTTTAAAATCATTTAATATCAATTAAAAATCATTGAATAATTAAAACCCTGTTTTTAAATTACAGAAAAATCCCAGAAAATTCCAGAAAATTGTGAAAAATCCAGTTTTTAAAATTATGAAAATTCAGGGGATTTACAATCTACCCCCCTTAAGAGGATTGCGTCCTCGCAATCAAAGAATAACCGGTCAACAGAGATGACGCGGTCGCAAACATCGTTTGAAAACACATCACAAGATACTTAGGGAAGTACCGTTTCCCTAATAATTGAAAGTTTACACTTTCCAGGAAAATCTAGTTAAAACTATAACTTTTATGAAAACCAGGTTGTTATTAACAAGTTGCAATTTACTAGGTTGGGGCTGAGGTCACGAACCAATAGGCACGAGCTAAACAAGACTAGAAACAGATAACTACAAATCACTTACTCGCATCAGCTACTCCACGAGTCTGCGCGTTCTCCACTGTCTTCGCTGGAGCTTGTCCGTGTCCTTGAGGTAGATTCCTCGGTTGCTGCTGGACCTGCTGGAAGAGTACGGCCTGGGGTATCAAAGGTGGCCTCGGCTGGTTCCCTCCTGGAGCTGGTGATATGACTCCTTCCACTTTCGTTTACGGTGCTCCCAAAGCTGGACAGGCTGGCCTCGGTACTGGCACCACTTGTTGGTTAACCGTTGATGCTTCTCCTCTGTGCATCTTGCAACTTCTGGCTAAATGGTTACTGGATCCGCAAATCAAGCACAGTCCCAACTTGCGTCTGCACTTCTTCTCAACATGGCCTACCTTGCCACAATAGTAACAAGTAGGAAGGAATGAGGCTCTGGATGCTGTTCTCGGTGGATTCTTCTGGGGTCGCTTTGCAGCTCTTTCCTGCTGTGCTTGGTCTGGTGCATGCGGCCGCTTCTGGCTGGACTCTATTCTGGTGATGCACTCCATGGCCCGTGCTGCAGTAACAACGTCCGTTGCAACGGAGCTGATTAACTTCCGTAGCTCTGAGCTAAGTCTGCAAATGAACTCCTCCGTTTGGCTTTGTTGTGCCTTCTGATAAGCTTGCATCATCGGGTAGTACATTTGAAATAGCTGTTGCACGTCCATAGCTTGCCCTTGTGGGATGATAGGCATTGGTGGAGCAAACTGCGTCGAGAGTGGAACGTCATCTTGGTGGATTCTTGAGGCAGGCTGGCTTGCTTGACTGCCTTGTGATGATTGGCCTTCACCCACTGGTGTTACATCGTCTTCGTGGGTAACCACAACGTCTTGTGGTATTTCTGCGTGAGCCTCGTTGCTGGCTTGTGGGTCCATTTCCCTGCATCCAAAATAACCGATAAGAGGCGCACAGGAATCAAGGCAAGATGCAAGTCAAAATTAGTTCGAGTACGATACAGATATCAAAAACGATTTCAAGCAAGTGGATGAGATCATAAAAACTATCCTATCTTATTGCAGGCCTGTTCGGTCCCTAAGTTGAAACCGAACAATTTTAGTCGTTGACCTGCATGGGCCACCACAAAAACCAGGTCACGCCCCAGTCCCAAAATGACGAGGGACTGAGCACGTGAGCAACGGCCAGCAGCACGCACCGATGGACAACCCAATTTAATGGATCCATCAGGGCATGCTTAAGCTGTAGTCTAGCAGTACTAAGTACAAGTCTCAGGTATTATTAATCTCATCCACAGAACAAACACAGATTAATTGCCAGAATTAATGCAATGGAAATAAATAAGCAATATTAAATAAGGTTATCTCGGGAAACAAATCCGAGAATTATTCTGTTACATTTAAGGAAACATAGACTGGAAATAAAATACTGAAAAGGAAATACTGTGAATGTGAAGCCGGTGCTCAGGAGAAGTCTTCTGCAACTATCTCGTCCTCGGTTCCGGGTTCTGCTCCAAGGTGTGCTCCTGTACCGTACACCTCGGGGTAGTTCTCCTCGGCTATACCTGGGAACATAGTCCATTCCAGGTCCTCAGGGGACATAGCAAGGTACGAAAATAACTCAAGCCAAAATGAATATCAGTGCAGTAATAATGAAACAGCAGGATAAATATGTAAACCAGCTAAGTGTTATGCAAGTGAGAGTTTTAGTCATACTCAGGCTGAGACTACTACAGGATCAGTGTTGGAGATACCCATAGCAGTATTTTCTCGAGAGGGCCAGAACTTGTGCCAAAGCTCTGTATCAGAGACTAAGACACCTCCAGATAACAGTATTTACATTATAATCAGCCTTGATATGGTAATACTCTCCCCACCCCATGAAATTTCACGTCACAGTTCCAGAGAATCTCAGGTACAAGTCACGCAAGATTGAACTAATGCAATGAGTCATGATAGAATCTAAGCATGTAAACTGTAAATGTCATGAATATGAATCCTATACGGAATCACCATGTATATCTCAGGGAATTCCGTCACATGATTAGTGTCAGGTGTCCTGGGTTGAGCAGTTAAACAAGTTTTCATATGAATCTACAAGAAATCAAGTAAAATACTATAACCAGAATCACTGCTAATTGGCAAGCTTTATGTTCACACTGATGCAAAATTAACCAAGAAAATATAACAAGCTGCAGGGTTTGGCAAGCTTTACTTGCCCACTGTTGTATAACTAAGTCAAGGAAATAGGTAGCAAAGCTGCAAGTATTGGCGAGGTACACTTGCCTGTGGTTCCGGCTCTGATTGCGGCTCTGACTTCGGTTGGATTTGCAGGCGGTACTCCGGTTGCTGAAATAAACATCACCATCAGATCCAGAAAATATCAATCAACTAGAAACGTCTGTCCTTGGATCCAATTTGGAGACAAGGACAAAAACGACAGTTTCGGGTCAAAACGGGGTCCACATGTGGGCCCGCTTTGCACCGAAAAATGCGTCCGGGTCAAAGGTCTCCAAATTCACCAAACTCAGTGTCAACAGGTCAAAAACGCTGATACGAATCCAACGGAACTTTCAGAATTGAATTCCGATGAGCCGATCACAAAATCGCCCGTCGAGCGGGGCCTATGGGGCCCACGACACGCGATTTCGTCAACGTTCTCAGAATCGAACCAAACTTGGCTCACAGGACCAGCGTATCACTACGAGTCCGATGGCGCAAGTTTCGTTTCAATCTGACGTGTGTACACAAAGTTAGGGTAAAATATCGAAAAGTCGGATACGGGGCGATGTCCGCGGATACGCGTTGATTCCGGTGTGCACGCACACCCGAATCAGCTTCTGCGAAATCCTACACGTCCGTATCGACGATGCGCACGTATCGGTGAAGACCGCGCGCGACCAAGTCGTCCCGTTTGGCGGAGCGTACCCAGTTCCGGGGTAAAACAGGGTCTGGTTTTTCCTGTTTTTGGATCGCGGTGTGCGATCACCACAGGACGCGATGCCCCGAGCGGTTTGTCCGGGCACCGAGAGGGCCATACAGGCTTCGCAACGAAATTTACGGAATCGAAAACAGAGCTACGAGCCAGAAGATACACGCACCTGAACGGGGCCAGAAAACCAGGGTTAAAATCGTGTCCGACACGACACAGGACATGTGTCCTGTGTCCGACACGAGGGGGGGAATTAGGGCTAGGGTTTGGGCTCGGGATCCGGCGAGGGGCGGCGCTGGGCGGCCGGGCTGAGGCGGAGGGGGCCGGGGTGCTGCGGCGGAGGGCGGCGCGGCGCTCGGGCGGAGGCGGCGGCGGCGAGCGGCGTCGACGGCGGTCGAGGAGCTGCTGCTGCTGGTGCTGCGGCTGGGTGGCCGTCGACGGGGGAAGAGGAGGAGAGGGGCGGCGTCCGGTGGCTCGGGGAGCGGCGCTGGGGTGCTGCGGGTCCGGGCGGAGGTGACGGCGGCGGCGAGTGGTGGTTGGCGGTGGTGCAGTGAGGCCGAGAGGGGGAAACGGGGGAGTTTATATAGGGGTTGCGGCGAGCGGGGGTGGCCGGGACGTGGCGGAGAAGGCGGAGGGGAGAGGGGTCGTGGGGGTTAGGCGCGGGCGGAGCGGGCCGGAGGCGGCGGCTCCGCCGGGAGACGCGGGGAAGAGGGAGAGAGGGGTAGCGGGCTAGCGGTGCGGGTCGGGTTCGGGTGGACCCGACCCGACCCGATAGGCGGGTGGGCTGGGCGGTCTGGGCCGCGGGCTAATGGGCCGGGCTCGGGTTAAAAAATAATAATAATAATAATTTTAATAATCAGTAAAATATTTAATAATTAAATAATTAAATAAATAAATAAATTAAGGCATTTAAAAATAGGTCCGGGGTCCGATAAATTCCAGAAAAATTGCCCTAAGTCCAGTTTTTCATTTTAAACCCAAAAATATTATTTTTATAATATTTTAATATCTTTTAATATAAATTAAAAATCATTGAATAATTAAAACCCTGTTTTTAAATTACAGAAAAATCCCAGAAAATTTCAGAAAATTGTGAAAAATCCAGTTTTTAAAATTATGAAAAATCAGGGGGTTTACAATGAGTTCTTAGTAATGCCGTTTGGTTTAACCAACGCGCCAGCTGTATTCATGAGTTTGATGAACAGATTTTTCCATCAGTACTTGGACAAATTTGTGGTTGTGTTTATTGATGATATTCTAGTATATTCTAAAAGCCACGAAGAGCACGAGGAGCATCTCAGAATCGTGCTAGAGACGTTAAGGAAGAAGAAGCTATATGCCAAGCTCAGTAAATGTGAGTTTTGTATGGATAAGGTGCCTTTCTTGGGATATATCATCTCAGGAGAAGGATTTTTAGTTGATCCAAAGAAGGTTGCTGCCATTGAGACTTGGCCTACACCAACATCAGTTGCTAAAGTGAGAAGTTTTCTAGGACTTGCTGGATATTACAGAAGGTTCGTAGAAAATTTCTCAAGGATTGCGGAGACGATGACGAAGTTGACACGTAAGGATCAGGAGTTTGCATGGACAGAAGAATGTCAGAAGGCCTTTGAAGAATTGAAGAGGCGTCTAACAACAACACCCGTCTTGACTCTTCCTTCAGGGTCAGGAGGTTTTGTTGTTTATAGCGATACGTCAGGTAGTAGACTAGGATATGTTTTGATGCAACATGGCAAAGTTATCGCTTATGCATCGAGACAGTTGAAGGTCCACGAGAAGAACTACCCAACGCATGATCTTGAGCTAGCTGCAGTAATATTTGCACTGAAGATTTGGAGGCATTATCTTTATGGAGAGAAGGTGGAAATCTTCACAGATCACAAGAGTCTGAAGTATGTATATACTCAGAAGGAGCTCAACATGAGGCAAAGACGCTGGCTTGAGTTGATGGTGGACTTTGATATAGATCTGCAGTACCACCCAGGGAAGGCAAATGTAGTAGCGGACGCACTCAGCAGGAAGCCTACAGCTTATTTCTTGATGATGCAGCCTGAGCTATTGAGAGATCTACAGGAGCTCCAGATAGAGGTTATTTTACCAAGACAGAGTGGCTTGCTGGCTAATCTGGAAGTTAAGTCATCGCTTGTGGAGAGGATTAAAGAAGCTTTGCCTACTGATGCTAGATTTTGAAGACTTAAAGAGAAGACAGAAGCAGGCATGCAGGCGGGACTTCGCATACATGAGGATGGGACATTAAGGTGCGGAGATCGTCTATATGTTCCAAATGGAGAATTGAGACATGAGTTAATGACTGAAGCACATAGCTCCATGTACTCTGTTCATCCAGGAGGAACAAAGATGTACCGAGATTTAAGGCAGTATTATTGGTGGCATGGAATGAAGAGGGAGATTGTAAGATTTGTGGCTAAATATTTAGTCTGCCAACAAGTAAAGGCCGAGCATCAGAGGACTGCAGGTATGTTGCAGCCGCTTCCCATACCAGAATGGAAGTGGGAACATATCACCATGGATTTTGTCACAGGATTTCCAAGGAGCCCCAGCGGAAGAGATGCGGTATGGGTTATCGTGGATTGACTCACTAAATTGGCACATTTCTTGCCGTTTAGAGTTGGACAGTCCACAGAGGTACTAGCCGACATGTATATGCGACAAATCGTAAGATTACATGGAGTGCCGGTTAGTATTGTATCGGATCGAGACTCGAGATTTATATCTTATTTCTGGCGAAGCATGCAAGAGAGTCTTGGCACCAGACTCAAATTCAGCACTGCCTATCATCCACAGAAAGATGGCCAATCAGAACGTACAATCCAGATCTTGGAGGATATGCTGCGATCATGTATGTTAGACTTTGGAGGGTCTTGGGAAGATCATTTGCATTTGGTGGAGTTCTCATACAACAACAGTTATCAGGCAAGCATCCAGATGGCACCTTTCGAGACATTGTACGGTAGGAAGTGCAGATCGTCGATATGCTGGAGTGACATTGGAGAGCGTCAAATATTGGGTCCAGAGTTGGTAATGCAAACAGTGGAGAAGGTGAAACAAATTCAGAATCATCTTCGTGCAGCTCAGGACAGACAGAAGCATTGGGCTGATACACACAGACGTCCCCTGGAGTTCAAGGAAGGAGAGCACGTATTCTTGAGGATTTCACCTACTCGAGGTACCATTCGATTTGGGAGCAGAGGCAAGTTGAGTCCAAGGTACATTGGGCCCTTTGATATTCTGGAGCGCATTGGTGAGGTAGCCTATCGCCTTGTATTACCTCCATCTTTAGAGGGAGTGCATGATGTATTCCATGTCTCACAGCTGAGAAGGTACGTGACTGACCCAAGTCACGTAGTTGATCATTCTGAGATCGCAGTAGGCCCAAGCCTGAGATATGAAGAACAACCAGTGGGTATACTCGGCATCAGTGAGAAGACACTGCGAGGACAGACAATTAAACTGGTTCATGTGGCTTGGAAGCAACACTCTCCTGGTGAATCTACCTGGGAGCGGGAGGATATCATGCACCAGCGATATCCCCACTTATTCAAGGATGCAGGTATAACCTAAGTAATTCTTGTAAATCCCATAGTTCAGTTCTTTAGTAGCTTATCCTTTGATTGTGAGGACGCAATCTTCTTAAGGGGGGTAGATTGTAATCACCTGAAAATTTTAGAATTTAAAACTTAATTTTCTGAATTTAATTAGCATTTTTCTGTAATTTTTAACAAATAAAACTAAGATAATCTGATTTTTAATGATTTTTAAAAGATATTAAATAATATTAAAATGTGATAAAAATTATATTTTCTAGTGTAAAATTAAAAATCGGACATAGGATAATTTTAGGGAAATTTATTGGACCCCGGATGTATTTTTAAAGCCTTAAAAACTATTGATTAAATTAACCTAATTAATTTGACCCGGTTCACCTAAACCATAATAAACCAAACCAATAATTAGACCGAACCGGACCGGCCGGTCTGCCCGAACCGGCCTAATCCCCTTAACGGGTCGGATCCGGGTCAGACCCGACCCGCTAAGCACCCAACCCGACCCGGACTAACCTTAACCCCCAAATTCATTGCAGCCGACCCTTCACCTGCCGGCGGCCGTTTCCGCCGCCGTGGCCGCCGGTGGACCCCCCATTTTACCTTCCTCCACCTGCCGACGACTCCTCTTCCTATTCCGGCCAAACTCCCGGCCGTCCCTCTCCCCTAACCCTCTATAAAACCCGAGCCGGCCACCACATTTCTCTTCCCTTTTCTCAGCCGCTGGTTCCGGCGACTCCCCTCTGTCCGCAGCCACCGAACTCGATGAAGCCTCCGTCCACCCGTGGAGCTCAACTCCGGCCGCTCTCCTCAGCACCTGACCGCCCAGCCTTCCGCCGGACCCGCTGACAACCCCGCCGCACCTCCAGAACCTCCTCCCTCTTCTCCTCCCTCCGATTGAGTTCATCCCGACGCCGAACCCGACTCCAGCGCTTTCCGCCGCCCTCCAGCACCAGGTCCGGCCGCCCACGACCTCGCCGACCTCCCCAGACCGACTCCGGCGACCCCTCAGTCGTCCAGCTAGTCTCCGGCAGAATCAGACACGACACAGAACCTATGCCCTAGTCAGGACACGTCCAGGACACGGTAGACTCGACTTGGACACCCGTGAATCGGACTTTTGGAGCCCTATTCAGGTACTCATATCTCTCTCCTCGCTGCCCCGATTTCTTTTTTGTTAGTTGTGACGCATAGGCTGTGTGACCCCCTCGGTGCCCGTACAAACCGTTCGGTGCATCGCGACCTGTGGTGATCGTAAACCGCGATCCAAAAACAGGAAAACCAACGCCCTGTTTTACCCCGGAACTGAGTACGCCCCGCCAAATGGGACGACTTGGTCGCGTGCGGTCTTCACCGATACGTGCGCATCATTGATACGGATGTGCGGGATTTCACAGAAGCTAATTCGGATGTGCGTGCACACCGAAATCAACGCGAATCCGCCGACAACGTCCCGTATCCGTCCATTCTGGAAAACGTTGTAACTTAGTGTACACATGTCAGATCAAGACAAAACTTACACCATTAGACTCGTAGCAAAATGCTGGTCCTGTGAGCCAAGTTTGGTTCGATTCAGAGAACGTTGACAAAATCGCGTATCGTGGGGCCCACAGGCTCCACTTGACGGACGATTTTGAGAACGGCTCATCGGAATCCAATTCTGGAAGTTTTGTTGGGTTCGTATCATCGTTCCTGACTTGTTGACACTAAGTTGGACAGATTTGGAGACCTTTGACCCTGACCCGGTTTTCGGTGCAAAGCGGCCCACATGTGGACCCCGTTTTGACCAAAAAATATCATTTTTGCCCTTGCGTCCAAACTGGACTTAATGACAGACGTTTCTAGCTATTTCATATTTTCTGAGACTGTTGATAATGTTCATTTCAGCTTTTGGAGGAGTATTTACAAACCCACGGATACAGGGACCACTAATGGTATTCCGACCCCAGGCAAGTGTACCTTGCCAAATTATGTAGTATTGTTATTTATTTCCTTGCTTATTTACATTGTTGTACATGCTTAAACCTAGGACCGTGTGACCTACTTAGCGTCTGATTAATAGTCGGGTGCCAACCCCGTACACGGAGTTGTGTACGTCAACTAGAGATGGACATTCGTGACCCTTTGCATTCTCGTACTTGTTTTATCAAGTACTTTATAACCCAGGACACTTGACACCATACATATGACAGAATCTTCCTGAGATATTCATGGTGATTCTGTGTAGGATACAGGATTGACATAGACATTATATTCTTAGAGATTATGACTTGTTGCATTAGCTATGATCTCACGTGACATGGACATGAGACGTTATGGACATGAGACGTGTGGTTACATTGGGTGGAGAGAGACACACATGCTACAGGATGTTATATATATATCTACTACTATTGTGAGGTTGTAGACTCTCGAGCAGAGCTAGACCCATTATTTGTTATTACTGCTACCGGCTTCCCGACACAGAGCTTGTAGCGGTCTCAGCCTGAGTACTAGTGATGCTCTCAGTTGCATTTTCACATAGATGGTTATGTAGTTACCCTGCTTGTTTTATTTACTATTTCAATGCATTTATTTTGGCTTGTATTATTTGTACCTTGCTATGTCCCCTAAGGACCTAGATCCGGATGATGTCCCCAGGTTTAGCAGAAGAGCATTATCCCGAGGTTTACGGGACAAGACCAGAAGCTGTACCAGAACCTGTTACTGGAGCTGAACCAATCCCAGAAGAAGAGGTGATGGCTGAAGACTTTTCCTGAGTATATGTTATTTGTACTCATCAGATACTTTATTTTGGACTCTTTTGTTCTGGTCTGTTGAACCAGTGCTTTAGACTATTATCGGGTTGTTCCCCGAAATACTTTGCTGAGACTGGATGTTGATTTACTTTTTTTATTGCTGTTGATCTTATTATCTTTTGTGTGTGGATGAGATTAGCTTTGACATGATGTTGTAGACCTTATTTTCATAACTTAAGTGTAACCTGGTGGATCCATTAAATTGGGTTGTCCATCAGAGTGCGCTGCTGGCCATTGCCATGTGTCTAATCCCTTGGTATTTTGGGACTGGGGCGCGACAGTTATTTAGTTTGATTTTATGTCGAGAGAAATTTTACGGACTAAATTATGGTATCATCTGATGACAATATGTTGATGAGGACAGTGAGAAAGGTAAAACGTCTACTTTGGTTATGGAGCCTAGAGTTTATCGCAACCATATTAGCTGGCATAGCGGAAACGTAGGGACCTGACTTTGGATGTACATATCTTAGTTATGAAATTTAAAATTTCCCGCAGCTATACTAGTTGGCACAGCGAAGATTCTAGATGACATGATTATAGAGTTGCATACCCTAGTTATGGAATCTATCGTTTATCGCAGCTATGCTTACTGGCGTGGCGAGGATTCTGAGTGTCATAATTTTGGACAGACGTGTATGATTATCAGATTGTACCTTAAATTGGTTCTTAAAGTATCATCTCAATACTTATTCATTTCTGTTATTTCAGGACTTTGTTCCATTTTTCCTTAGCTTAGAAGTAGAGATACCTTCAGTTCTCTAGTTCCTTATATAGCTTATTTCTATTAAAGTCCTTGTTAGTGTGATAATTGGGAGTTGCAATTAGGTCTGTGTATTGACTATTGAGAGTGTGACTTATGAGTCTGTAAGTGGTTCTTGGTTAGGCATGTGAGCAATAGGCATAAATCTAGGGATAACCCATAGCATAGTACTTTGTAGCACTAGTTCTATGATAGGTGTAATTATAAGTTAGTAGTTACTATAGGTAGAAGAGGAAGGAGAGAATATCAGTAGTGGTTCCATGAGTTAGTATCAAAGTCAGCATACCAGTTTAGGATAATCATGAATTCATGTAGTTGGGGGTGATCCATGTAAACAATTAAGTATCAAGGAAATTGTGTTAGAAATCAATGAAGTATGATATTCAAATTGGTGGTTGATACTTGGGTGTGTCAAGAGTATAGACATGTATATGCATCAAGAGTATTAATGAGTGTGCTATAGTGGAAGGGTATACATAAGTGTATGGGAGAGCGTGAGGGAATAATAATATATTATGCTAAAGTAGTAGGACTTGTGTTAAGATAAAG
>JAYESA010000003.1:172521233-172598733 GCA_036927795.1 Iris macrosiphon
TGACTATATCGTGATCATGTACGTAACGTATCGTGATTGGATCCATGAGTATTGGTTGGGGAGGGGGAGTAGGAGTTGGTTATGTGATCAAAGCCCTCTTGATCTCATGTGCATGTCGATTATACACCTCACGTATAATAGAGTTACCTTTATACCTCATGTGCAACCTAAGCCGATCACATAACGAACTTGCACTATAAATTACATAGCTAGCATTCTTGTTTTCTACTTGCAGTTTATTTCCCGTATTTACTTTTCAGTTCTTATTATGCTTATTGCCTGTTCTTCATGTATTGTACATTCTTATTACTTGTGCATTTTGTATCCTTTTTCTATTGCTTGTTATATATGCTCGATTATGTTATTGGAACTGCTTTCAGAGGTATGTACTTCGCTCCATTCCTGACTGGAAAATATTTTTCAGAGGATCCGAGAGATTGGTGTCTGACATACTATGGAATTCGACTTATAGATGGTGCAGACTTGGATCCACTAGTTCTGGAGTGATTGCCGGAAGGTTTATCCGGATAACTCGTTTTTATAGATAGTCTCTTTAGCATTTTGGTACCGGATTTATTTTCGGCATAGAGTATGAGATTGGATATTGTTTCTATTATTGTTTATATATATTGAATGGATAGTTATGTTAGACTTCCTTGATATCTTCTCGTGCTTTAGAATGTGATTGAGTTTGTGTTGAGATATTATTGGCAGATTTTATATTATTGTGAGATATTTAGATAGTATAGTTAACCAAGATAGCGTTCTACCGCCGATACTGCGGTGTAGGCTGGGCGTTGTTCCCGACTTGCATCCCTACACCGGGTGCGGGTCGTGACAATCGCTAACATTTTCTTCAAAAATTTCTCCTTTTCTTGCCCACTCTTAAAACTTCTCTACGTTTCCCATATAGGGTTAATCATAGCTAGCTACCCCCCTAAGATATGTTAGAAATGAATTTTGAAGTGACATTATTACATCTGAATCCTTGGTATTGGACTCCTCAGGAATCCTTGAATGGAGTTTTGTATCCCTGATACCATGTGGCTTGTTATATCAGCATAGGGTATCTCTAGTCAGTTTCAGAAGAGGTGCAACGGACTGCTTTAATTGTATAACCACTGCACTCTCCCCCTCCTTTGCTGGTCCCGCACCTCTGGGATCCTGTTAGTGTCCATTTACGCAGGCATAAGTCTGAAAGTCCTCGTGAATATCCTCAGGCAATGGATCACAGTCAAGTAATCCATTTCTCGAACCAGTTGCCAAGTCTTGATCACTTGGATCTTTGAGCTTCTTGATGGGGCTTGAAGTCTGTAAGTCTTCGTGAACTGGTTGTGCTATAGGTCTTCTCTTCTCTGTCTTAGTTCTCTTTGTCTATCCTCCTCTCCCTCCTCATGCACCATCGACTAGGAGTCTGTGTCATGTCCAAAGCATCATCACAATATGCATCGTACATGTACCCATTCGTACTCAATCTCCTGGTGGCATATCAGTTTCGAAACTAGTCTAAATTGGACTCTTCTTGGGAACTCCACATCTTCCTCCACTTCAGTAAAGCCTCTGGAAAAAGCTAGTTTTGTCGGAGCGTAGTAGGTGCGTCCATCCTCAGTGAAGTACAAACCATACTAGCTATCTTCACGATAACAACATAATTTCATATTGCTAATGACAACCAAGGGAGTCAGATCTAGACCTTGATCTTGGTTAGCATGTCTCGTTCAAAGCACATGGTCGGATCCTACTAGCGCGTAATGGCAAGTTTTTCATTGAACGTTCAATGCCCGCCTTCCATCACTTATTCTACGTCAACCGCCAACTCGAATTTGAACAAGAAGAAGTCGTTCTCCCTCGAGTAGACTGTCATTTCCCCCTTAGGCTGCCATAGCCTCCTCGTCGTGCTAGAGACCGAGCCGTAACACGACCTTGTCCCAACCAAATAGAGTACGATCAAGTTCCTCCATAACTCCTCCGCCTGATCATCAGCAAAAATATCGACTGTTTGGATGCCATTCACCATCACTGGTTGTACAAACCGCAACTCTGTTGCTGCCACCGTTCCTTGGTGACTACTTGTGGAGCATATTGTCGCCTAGGACTGTGGTTGGGTTGAGGTGATGAGGAGTGGCCTCCTTTCTCCTCATAAGCTTGGACTGCATTGAATCAAAATTTTATTTTATTTATGAAGAGGGTACTTGTAGAGAATTGATATTCCGGTTTGGCTTGACCAAAAATTCGACAAAATTTTGGCCAATGACCGAAATTCAAGTCATAGCTTGCTTCAAGGTCATTTGTGTCGCGTCAGACCCCCCCCTCCATCTTTTAGAGAGCTCGACCGAGTGTTCTTTGCATTGTCGCCTCGATAAAAGCTAAAGGGTCTTAGGACTTGATTCTTCCGGTACATAAAAATATTTGATGCTTTAGATGTCCCAAACAACATAACCAACCATTTGAATATTCTATTCCGCTCCTTAAACATTGTATCTCACTCATTTCTCAGCCAGATGCGTATCTGGTGGTAGTCTCTTCAAAGATAGGAAAAAAACTTCGACCCACTCACCTAGTTTAATATGGTCGTGGTATTGGAAACTTATAGTCAACCATGATATTGTTAGTCACGCGATTGTTTAGGCGCGTACGCCAATTGTCATCTTTCTTCGGTGTCAATATGGAAGAAACCACGCATGCACTCATGCTTTTCTTAATGTTCTCCTTCTGTATCAGGTCCTCCACCTTCTACCGAAGAACCTTGTTCTATCTTAGGCTTATGTTATATTGTGGCAAGTTTAGCAAACTTGTCCCGGGAACGTGACCAATGCAGTGTTGAATGTCGCGTATGGGTGGCAGCCTCTTGGAAGCTCCTCCAGAAGAATATCGTGATACTCGCCAAGGACTGGTCGTACCTCCACTAGAACCTTACTCCATCGACTAGTCGGCCTCTATGCTTCCCTTCACCATCATGGCATACACCTCACGGGCCTCCTTGAATTTCACTTCCACTTCCTTCTTAAAGACCGTTAAGGATAAACACATTTATCTCCTCTTGTAAAGATCCAGTGCAGGTATTTTTGGGTAAGGACATACGAGTGTACTTCGTCCCATCGTTCACTAACTAATAGTCCTTGTTGCGTCCATCTTGCTTTTCTTCAACATCGAACTAACCATGCCTTCCAAGAAACATATGATATATATCGAGTCTGTCCATCATGTCTTAGTAGGTCTCGTCTCTTGAAGATCCTATGAGAAAGGAACTTGATACCACTCAATTGCCTTGATGCTCAAGACCTTCTGAATCCACCCGACAAAGTACAGTTCCAAGTGCTTCTTTAACATCGACCCTACATTATCGACCAAATGTCAGTTGATAATGTTTTCTAGGTTGCTGTTGTCGACCACAACCCCAAACCTTCTGTAATTGATGGTACATCAGGTTCATGATAGCCTTTACACTTAGAACATTTTCTAAGGATGGTTATGGCATATGGGTTGACAAGTTGGGTGCTCTTCTCAATGAGTTTATTTTTCTTTATTCTCTCTTGTTTGGATGCTTCCTCTGTTCACTCAGTCTTTGGCCAATCCTTCCGATTGCCACCTCAATTTTTAGTTTGACTGCCATATTTCTTGTACATGGTGCTTGGACAACGACACTCGATTCCTGGCCTCCGTTAGATTGGAGAAGCATTGAGCTTTGATTCCGTCTCGAATTGTTGACTTGAGCCCATCCACGAATGAGATACCTGCTTCCCTTGGGGTCTCGTCGATGTGGTTCAACCCAGTGATGAGCAAAAACTCTATAGTATACTCGTTCACACCCCGTTGTCCACGCGCACACCTCTAATGCTGATGGAAAAGGTGATGCTCATAATCGTCGGGTAGGAAACGCGCTTTCAGCTTCTTTTGCATCTTTCTCCATGAGGATAAACATATATTCCCTTCTCACCTATGCTCGCCCCGCATCCTATCCCACCAAGTCGATGCTCATGATTTTAATAGACAAATAACTTTACTTTCTTGTCCACTAGGATCTCCATGTAGTCGAAGAAACGATTCACCTCTGACAATAAGTCCATAAACTCCTTGATACGAAGATCTCCATGAAAGATCGGGATGTTGACCTCCAATGTGAAATCATCTTCTCTCACATTTGGACCATTTCCACGGCCGTCACGTTGATAAGCGTAGTCGTAACAAAAGTTGGTCCTCTTGTATTCACCATAATGATCACTTCCGCCGACATCGTTCCTATCGTTGCAGTCTTGTTGGTCATGCATCATGTCATCGTCACAATCGCAATTACACACCTCCCCCACTCGGCGATAAGATCATCTTAGTCCTCGCTCGATGTAGACGAATCCACCCAAGTCTTTCTTGGATGATTCTCTCATGCCGATGCATGACCATCTTCTGAGAGGTCAACCCAAAATAGTCTCAATCACAATCCACTTGTTTGTTGTTCCTCTTCTACGAAGTATCTATTTGTAATAAGTAATTTACTTAAGTCGTTAGAAAGAAATATTAAAAGTTACAAAAAGATAAATATAAAATATTCAGCAAAAAAATTTTGATCAAAATCTGTCATAAGATTAAGACCGGACCGCCTTGAATCGGAAATTTCCTCCGGGCTTAACTGGAATTTTGATATTTCCCGACCGAAATTCTAGTTTGGCCTGACTGGCAATGATCAGAATTCCGATGACAACTTGCTTCAAGCTCGATCACATCAGTGTCACATGGAACTCCCGATAATACTAGATTGAAAGAATCAAGATGTACACAACCTTACCCACGGGAAGGTCATTCCCAAGACTCCAACCACAACGCAAAAGCACCAAGCCCTTGACGTTGTGTCGGTGCAAAGCAATGCCCTCCATTTCCCTTCTGAACCACTAAAGCAAAGGTCGAGGTTGGAGGAACTTGCAGTGTCAAACTAGAATATACAGTTCGTGCGTTTCAATCAAATATTGGATGTGGTCTTGCAACCTACCAAGACACTTGACCTCCAACCTAAATCTCTTCTGTCCGGGCCCACAACAAAGATCAGCCTAAGGAATAAGACTCATTATTCAACCTCAGAATACAACACACGATGACGAGTTCAATCACCATTTTCTGGGGAAGCTGATCCACAAGCAACTACTTCACTTTGTTTAAGTAAACATGTATATATATACATGCTGTTCTTCCTCTCTCTCGTTGGCTACGCATCACTTTCACTTACTGAAGAACTCTGTGGCTAGATAACATATTCAAAATAGAATTTCCGAGTCTTCATAAAATAATAACATAATCAAATGGAATCGCTGAAGCCACCTATCCATAAAAATTAAAAATTAAAAGCCTGCTTACATATTGTTCCTTAGGAGCTGCTTGGTTCGACGAAGTAAAAAATTTAGAAATCGACATTTTGCATACTCGTTATGGTGAAGCGAAGTGTAAAATCTTTCGTTTGGGTGCTTTGAAGAAGTTGACGTTAGAAGTAAAAAATTCTAAAATTTGGTGTTTGTTTGGTTGTTGAAGTGAGTAAAAAAAAGTATAATTTTTTGTTCAAGTGTGTCATGAGTAGTAAATTCTTTTTGTTAAAGTAGAGAAGAAGTAGTCATCCGACCAAAACGCAAAAAGTGGACCACTTCGGAGGAAAAAAAAAACTAATTTTGTGGCATACAAAATTTACTGTTCATGTCAAATCACAGTAAATTTTGTCTGCAAATCCTTCAACCAAACACATAAAATAGACAAAAATACGAATTTTGACTTACTTTTATGCTCCAACTCTCAAACCAAACAGCCATGATTTTGGAGTTGGTTAGTCAAAGTAGTTGGCCTATCGTCCATCTAAACATACCACATCCAAAAACTCCCCTACCCCCTCTCTCCTAAGACATTAAGACCCCCACCCATTCAAATTCTTGGCCATCTCATTCTACAACCAACCATGTCAAGGGCCATCAAGATCCTAAGAATGTCCATCCATGCCTTCTTGCAGGGCTACCACTTCTTCGCCTCCGTCTCCGCCGTCCTTGTCTTCCCCTTCGCATCCCTCCTCCTCTTCTCGCAAGCCGCCGCCGCCGCCTCCTCCTCTCGTGTCCTCCGGACACTCTCTTCTAGACTCTATAACCTCTTCACTGCCGCGGGCTTACCGGCCTCCTCAGAATTCTTCTCCCTCCTCAATCTCAAATTCTCGCAGGCCATCGTCTCCTTCCTCTCCACCCTCCCCTTCACCCTCACCTTCCTCGTTCTCGCCAAAGCCACGGTCATCCAGAAGGTCCTCCTCAGGCCCCCGCAGCCAATGGCCTCCTCGCTCCGTCTCTGCCGCTGGCTCGCCCCGACCTACATCTTCAACTCCTTCCTACTCCTATCGGCCAATGCTGCCGTCCTCTCGGTCTTTTTCCTAGCCTTCAACACACTCCAAGTCCTCCGTCTCTCTTCGGACAATGCCATCCTAGTACTCTCCGCCGCAGGCGCCGTCCTGTACTCGATAGTGCTTGCCAACACCACGGTGATATGTAGCCTCGCCACAATCGTCGCGGCGATGCACAACTGCAGCGGGTAATAACACAGTTCTAACACCCAGATATGGCTCATTCATCTCCATATATAACAAGCACACTGTAAGCTTATTATGCTTCTTCTGGATCTCTACCAGGTACCTCGCCATTCTCAAAGCTTGCGTGCTCGTTCGGGGCAGGGAAGCAACCGCAATAACTGTCGCTTTGCCGGCCAACCTGGGCATGGCTGCAGTAGAAGCACTGTTTCATTACAGAGTAGTGAGACCATACCTTCGGTTGCGAGTTATCAGCCCGTTGCTCGTAGGAGAGGCTTGCTTGATTTCTCTCATGTACTCCGTCATCATCGTGCTCGACACAATCGTCAACTGCAAGTTGTACCGGAGCTGCGACACGAGCAAAGAACTAGAACCAGAAGAGAAGGGTACTGGTCTACAAGCTTGAAATCTTTGACATCTTCCAGTAGCTCATCAGCATCTTCAAGTACAACTCTGCGACCTGATCAAATAGCTAATCATTGTATCAGTCTAAGAAGTCAGCATTACACTTTGTTGCCCGAACATTTAACCAGTGCCAAATTAAATGTAGGGATGGCAGAATCTGGAGCTGTGAAATATAGCTAATCAATGTTTGTAATGATGATTCAAAAAAAAAAAATGTTTGTAATGAGACATGACCAAAGTACACATGAATTAACTATAGTTTGCAGATATTAGTTACCTGACTGAAATAAAATCAGAAGATGGTTAAAAATAATGGACTAAACAAGATGTAAGCAATGAGATGGTACTCAAGAGGGGATAACATCAGAAAACACATAAAACTGGCACCACAAATGTAAATTGTTGAACTTAGATGACAAGAGAATTTCTGATGCATTCGGTGTAGAGTTGTTCTTTCAAGAGTATAACCAGAAATAATGAACAAGCACAACAGCACTAGGCAGTCTGGTTAATCTTGATGACTCGTGAACCTGGGATCGAACTCGACGTCTCCATATAACACTCCCACTGGTCGATCTCGACAGGCAGGGCAACAAAAGAGACCAAACTGTGTATGTTAGGTGCGTCTAGATGAAACCTTTGAATTATCAGACAAGTCACCACGGGCCGAATTGAAGAGCAGGTTCGACCAATTAACTGATCTGTGCACAATTCTGGACGGAACCCGATCACTATCTTCGCCACCAGAGGCTTCGTACCCGTCGCTACTGGTTGACCTTAGGAGCTGAGCCCCCTTCTCTGCAGGGGCTGCTCCAGATGGAAGCAGCATTAGCCCTCTAGAATCTTCAGCTCCAGAGGACGAGACTCGAAATGGATGGAGATCAGGCGAGCCCAAACTGCTGTCAGGGGAGGAAACAACAATTCCTGTTAAAGACATGGCTCGATTAGTCTGAAAAGCACTCCTCGCTGCAAGCTGGAGGGGAGCTAAACTACTAGATACTTCAGGAGGCTGCTTGCTACTGTTAGAGATGTTTGCAAGGGGTTCTACAAGTTCCTTTGGGAGTCTGTCTCTACTGTTCACTTTCTTTGTATTATTGTGTCTGGTAGTCATTCGGCTGCTACCGCTGCCAAAGCTACTATCGGTTTCATGTCCTTGTAGGGTCTCTCCTCTCACGACTGGTTGAAGAATCTTCGACTTTTTCTTCGCTTCAGCTGCTGCCTTTGAAACTTCTTCAGCATTCAGACGGGCCAAGGTCCAAGGACTAATTTTTACAGGTCCTGCACTTCTTTTCCTTGTTGATTCTTCTGGCATCATCTTCTTGCCAGTGTTTTTGAAGGGCATGTTACTTACTGGAGGGACGACATCAAACTGGCGAAAGTTTTGAAGTTTAAGCATCAGTTCCAAATATAGAAAATAAGGGGAATGGAAGAAGAAAGCCATGAGCACTTTTTTGTATACCACCACAACCCAATGGGATTGAATTGCCAAAATGTTTCAAGAGACGGATTACTTTTTCCTCATATCTTCCAGCTTTCTATATATTTTTCTTAATTTATGAGCTATCTGCCTAAGAACATTCCCAAGGAATTGAAGTCTCAGTTTATAAAATTGCTAAAAGAAAGAGAGGCATGCATAATAACTTCACCTGATCCTCAAGGAATAAGCGTGGAGGTGTACACCAAGCATCACGGCGAAATGCACTGAAGGAACTAGCACTACTTAATCCAGTAAAAGAGCTCACTGAAGACATCTGGGGACTTTGCTGGCCTACGCCTTGCTGTTCCTGCTCCTGCTCCTGCTCCTGTTCCCTCAAGGCTACTATATAATCGTATGTGCTGATTCCCTGTTGCATGTGTTCATGGCCACAATAAGAACACAGCTAGAAAGTAACCATAAAGCATATAAGATACAGAAGATTATCAACAAGACGTGGAATCCATGTACATGCTGAAGGCTATTTAGAGCTCCTAATGAAAATTAATGAGACATTTTATTTAACACTTAAAACTCCTACATTATGAGTTGTTTTTGTTATAACTTGTGATATTCATTTGTACCTTTACCAAGTGGAAAAAGGATTTTGTTTTAACAAAGAGAGTAAAAGAGTAGATGGGGCATGATCGAGTTTTATGACATCAAAACCAAGGTTCACAGTATCTATCGGAATTGGTATCGGATCCTTCCTATGAGTATCATGATCAGCGGCAGTATCGGTGGTTTCAGAACGGAGTATTGAATTTTAAGTATTTTCTGTGTTGTTTCTTACTAGTTTTGAAATTGAATGAAAAAGTAGTCACCCTTGCCGATTGTTTTATCTGCGATAGATACGTTTTCTTCTTTTACATGTTTTTACAATCTTACTATGCTTTTACACCCTTGTTGATTGGTCTTTTTCGTTCAATTTTCTTCGCCAAATTGACTAGAAAAAAGAGCCCCAATTTCGGCATAGGAATCGGTCGGTATCGGGTCGGGACATGCCAAACCGTATCGGTATTGGCCGTATCTGATCAGTATCGGTATCGGCCAATAATGCAAACTATGATCAAAACCAGCAAAAAGAAAGGCACATACATATATAGTATTTCACTGTGTTTTCTGTCCATTTCAAAACACTATATTAAGAGCTATGTGCCTCAGAACTACATCAATTGATCAGTATCAAGCCACCCAGCTGCCAAGGTCATTATCTCTCCGCTCTCTCATCAATATAACCTTGTCTTCTTCTAATACAACAATGTTATATCTTAGCATCCATGTCAGAACATGGAGAATCTCTATAAGTTAGCTACCTATATAATAACTTGCAATTCTCAGTTCACCATAGTTTTGTACCAATCTTTGATTAGCAAAGGAGACCATTACATTGCTACCTCCGAATTGAAGTAAAGTACGTGGTGGTCCTTTATCTGCAACTGGAGACAGAAGAATATTCTGTCTTTCACAATTACCAAATCCCTTTTATTTTCCTATTAAGGGCATATGCTTACTACAGGTCACACCTATGATACGATAGTAAGGAAGGTGAATCCTAGGAATCCTTCTACTCCAAGAGGTATGGCAATACTCAAGAAAGTCATAAGCATCTATACCTTCAGACTGAGCAACAAGAACAACCACTGGAAGGGAAGGAAAATGAATAGAAAAATTGGATCTCTAAAGTCTTTTAACCATTTAGCACTTCATACAACGGATGATATCCTTCTTTTGGAGGAATTTCGCTAGAGCATAACCTAAGATATTATTAAAAATGTCATAAAATATTCTTGTAGTGGGCCCTCTTGTTGTCCGGTAACAGAAAGGAACCATATGATTTTGTTCGGTATATCGTGTTGCTTATTACTTATTACAGTGCATCTAACGCCGAAACATATTGTTCGGTAACAGAAAGGAACCATATGATTTTGTTCGGTATATCGTGTTGCTTATTACTTATTATAGTGCATCTACCTCCGAAACATATTCTCTCAGTCCTCATCTAGTGCTTCTCTTCACCGATCACACACAAGGGTTTAACTTATGGAGACATCCATATTCTTTCCACCTACAGAGATACAGCACAGACTTATCAAACTAGATCCATTATTATATGAAGGGTGGCTACGCCTAATCCATCTTTGTTGGTATCCACTTTGGCCATCTCTTTTGAAATGATCTGGACCGAGACTGTGGGCTTCGATGTTGGTACGCGTGCTTACATCACTGCAGCTAACATGAACATACATGTCCACATTGATTGAGAGAAAGGGTACAAACTACAAAAAGCAACGTGAACACTAGTGAAGTATCTACAGCAAGAGACCGTGAAAGCAAAATTCTCCCCATATGGAAATGAGTCAAGCACCTATGATAATCAACGACAGTCCATAACAAAGATGGACCATATTAATAAGTCCCACAGAACCTTGGACCCGAAAAATTGTATAAAGAACCTCCTACAAGATTTCAACGGTGATGCTTTTTGAAAACATCTTGTCAATGTAAGATGAAGTCACTCTTGTTATTGTAAGATACAGAAAATTGTGGCCATTTTATTCTTGTGTGCATACAGACCTTTTATTGGCATAATTTCAACATTAAATAAATTGACTGCAAAGAATTGTAGTAAATTGATGCACTATATCTTGTGTATTTCAACTTCTTCAAATTGTGGAAGGAAAGAACTCGTCTTTAATAGAGAGGTTCTGTTAAAGAGGAGAAGAGGGAGTGGAGTCCCTCTCTCTGCCATAAACATCAAATTTTCTTTGTTTCCTTCATCACCTGCATTACACTTATGTCAATTAGGGTTATCATGCCCTCTTTCATAGATTGTTTAGACTAGGACTACTTTTTCATGTAGCAAATGCAAACTTGTTGAAACCTTTATTTATTTTGTTTAGACTAGAACTACTTTTTCATGTAGCAAATGCCAACTTGTTGAAACCTTTATTTATTCTCCCAAGTCTTTTGGCAACTTTATATTACCACCAAGCAACTAATCTGTATACCGTGTATGTGTGTACCCTAATTTGTAGCAAGAAAGCAAAGGCCCTAGAACTTCAGAATGCTGCATTACAGTTCCCAAGTATAATAGTAAAATAAATTGATAGCAGCTAGTGGATGGTGTCAAGGACAGATAGTACTAACTAAGAAGAAAATAATTTATGCCATATCAATCAACTAAGCAACAGTAAGCATAGCACCATTGCCTTTAAAACTCCTTTCAAGTTTCAACACTTCATTTGATGGTTATTATACATATAGTTCCTTAGCACATTTATACTTGTAAAGCGAAAAACAATAATGAGCAAACTAGGAAAAGAATATCCAGAAACTTTAGACAACCTAAAGTGTAGTCTGCACGTGGCAGCCTGAATGGGAGTAGTACCAATCTTACATAATTCTAAATGGCATTCGAGGCGGCCGCCTAGGAGCTAGGCGGCCGCTCTCCGCACCGCTTTTGCAGTTGACGGTGGATTAGGCGACCGACGGTGGTTTGATGGCGTAGGCCGAGGTGAGACGGCGTAGGCAAGCACCTCGGCGGAACAATACTTGACTAGATGTTTTGGCAAAACAGATTTGCATGCATTATGGATCTATGGTTCACTTTTACAAGACTAAAGTTTCATAAATCTTTGTTCTACAACTTAGTTATGCATAAAACACCATTAAAATATGCATATTTTGAACACAAAAAACAGTGGTAAAATAGTAAAAAATGTCCAAAATGTATCAAGAGTCTAGGCAGTGCCTGGCAGACCCTCTCCGCCACGCACCCGACTACCGCCGTTTAGAACCTTGCAATCTTATGATTATTTTCCCAACTATACTACCTCAATTTTCAAAAGTTTAGTGAATACCTGGTTATTGTTACTCAAGATCAACTTTTGTAACATCTTCAAAACAAGAAAGAAAATGTATATCAATCCTCATCACAGAGTACATATTAGAGGACTGAAACTTACTTTTTTTATGAGAAGAACATGGAAGAAGAAAAGTTGAGTAAGTGGTAGAGTAGCAATCATTGCTATGATGGTGCAAGAACCCTGACACAAGAAAAGACAAACAATTAGAATAACCATATTGCAAATGTTTTCCATACAGATATATGTTGCTTGCTTTATGGGAACAACTTGGCGTATTCACTTAATCTTAAAATTATTTTCTGGCATTTGATACCCATTGAGCTATCTCTGAGGTTGGAGCAAACAAATAACTCAGTGATGCTCCAAGTCTGAGCTCTGAGTTAACCAACAAACATCCATAGACTGCAAGAAGGAAACAAAGGTAACCAGATGCTCACCACTACCATAATAAATGGCACCAGTGAGAAGCTGCTTCCTAATTTTGTGCCGATCTCTGCAGAGAACCTCTTTCGCTCCAGGAAAGATAGAATCAACACAAGGACTCCAATAGACCACTGTAAAATAAGCTGCAAGCTCAAGCCCAAGTTGGACAAACCACGACACCTGTCAATAATCAACCAAAATGAAAAGGACCTGGAGCACAGTGTTAGCTACATCTCTTGACTATCAGATATGGACTGCAAAACTAACAAGCTTGTTGCTCCAGGGGACATGAAAGATGTGTAAGATCAACGAAATGGCATAAGCACCACAGGATTCGACAGCTTAAGTAACAAGCTTTGTGGCTAATGCTTACCATGAGTAGTGCAGAAATCATGAGGGTGAAGAACCTACTATAGTTTCTTTTTCCAATACAGTTGTTGAGCCACTACAAACCCATAGAAGCAAAGGATATTAGGTTACCATGTATTTCACACACACACACACACACACAGATGTAACTAAATATCTACCCGGCAATGGTGATCGAAGCTGTCCACACATTTGTCGCAAACTCTACAATGCTTACTATACTTCCGCACCTACAAAACAAATGACGACAATTTCAGATCAGAATTGCATAAAATAGGAAGGCGCTAAACTTTAAAGCTGATATACCAATTTTCTAGTTATACAGAAAACTATCATAGGTGTCATCCTTCATCTTTTTTTGCACAAGGTACAGGTAAAATGTCCTGGGATAACTTTTATGATCATATGCTTTAACATACCTTGTGCATAGATGAACAAATGCTAGAACAGGAGAAGGAAGATGGACATCTGTTTTGTTGATATGGTGTGGTACATTCTTTCTAATAGGCGACCACCATAATTAACTGTAGAATATTTTGGAGTTCTATCTTTATTATAATCTCTTGGCTATATATATATATATATATAGCCTTACAGCCCTCCATCTTACATAAAATTTCCTAATACATTCTAATATACCAACACTCCTCCTCAAGATAGGCGAAAGATATTGACTAAGCCCATCTTGTCACATCCTCTAATCATATCTACAGAGCTAAGTCCCTTGGTCAGACTGTCTGCTACCTGATCCTTGGTTGGAACGTAGTCTAGCTCCAGTAGTCCACTGTCCAACTTCTCATTGATGAAGAACCAATCGATCTCGATGTGTTTGGTCATGTCATGCTGCACTGGATTGTTGGCGATACTGATGGCTGACTGGTTGTCACACCACAGCTTCATCTTGGCTTCTTGATCCAGTTTTAGCTCCACCAGCATGCTCTTCAGCCATAGCAGCTCTGCAACTCCCAAGGCCATAGCTCTGTACTCCGCTTCAGTTGTCGACCTGGCCACTACAGAATGCTTCTTACTCCTCCAAGAGACCAAGTTGCCTCCTACAAATATGCAATAGCCCGAGGTAGACGTGTCATCAGCACAGCTAGCTAGTCCAGTCAGAGTCACAGTAGCCCTCGATGCTCACATGATCATTCTTCCTGAATATCAGCCCCTTTCCGGAGGCACCCTTCAAGTATCTCAGAATCTGGTACACTGCATCCATATGACCCTTCCTTGGATCATGCATGTAGCGGCTCACCACACTCACTGCAAAGC
The DNA here is from genome assembly GCA_036927795.1 of Iris macrosiphon. Taxonomy (NCBI): domain Eukaryota; kingdom Viridiplantae; phylum Streptophyta; class Magnoliopsida; order Asparagales; family Iridaceae; genus Iris; species Iris macrosiphon. The sequence goes on from JAYESA010000003.1 coordinate 172,535,581, forward strand.
AGATATCATGACGTGTGTGGCTCAAATAGATCAACTTGCCCACCGGTCTCTGGTATCTGTCCCGGTCAACTGGTTCTCCAGCCTCAGCACCCAGCTTGAACTTCTGAGAAAGAACAATCCCCTCTGCTTCTCGAGCAATCTCAATCCCAATGAAATACCGAAGAAGGCCAAGGTCATTCACCTCAAACTCATTGCCAAGCTTCTCCTTGAGTCGGGCAATCTCCTGCTCATCATCTCCTGTGATAATCATATCGTCCACATACACCGCAAGCATGTTGATGTGGCCTCCACTCCGACAGAAAATTACAGTGTGATCAGCGTTGATCTGCCGATATCCCATCCCTATCATCGTCCTCCTGAATCTGTCAAACCACGCTCGAGGAGACTGCTTCAGTCCATAGAGAGACTTCTTCAACCTGCAGACCTTGTCCATTGTCTTATCAGTGCATAATTCGGATGGTATCTCCATGTACATCTCCTCCACTAGATCCCCATGAAGCAACGCATTCTTCATATCCATTTGGTGTAGCTTCCATCCACCATTCGCTGCCAAAAAAATCAGGGTCCTGATGGTGCTCATCTTTGTCACTGGTGCAAAAGTCTCGCCGTAGTCAATATCGTACGTCTGACTGTATCTTTTTGCCACCAGTCGAGACTTGTATCAACCTGTCCATCTGAGTTCTGCTTCACAGTAAAGACCTACTTGCATCCGACTGCCCTCTTTCCCTCTGGCAGTTTTACCAGTTCCCAAGTGTAGTTCTTCTCAAGATCCCATAACTTATCGTGCATCGCCGCTTTCCACTTTGGATCGTTCTTGGCAACCTGCCAATTGTTAGGTACAGTAATACTATCCAAAGACGCAATGAATGCTCAATGAGAAAAAGAGATATTATCATATGAAACAAACTGAGCAAGGTCCCAACCATATCTATCAGGAGGATTTTCCGCATTGCTGCGAGTAGTCCTCCGTACTGATAATGGTGTGAGAGGGGTAGGAAAAATGATATCATCTGAAGAAAAATCTGGTGGTGGTGGTGTAGGTGTCTCAGGAGTCGAGATGGACGCAGGCAAGGGACTTGGCACTGACACTATAGGTACTGGTCCTGCAGTTTGCTTCCATTTTTCTGCTGTAGGTAAGTAACTTCCCCTGAGCGGTGGACCTAACACCTCTCATCTCCTCCCCATGTTCCTCTTCACTCTCCTCAACCGTTCCTCCATGCCATACTCCTAAATCGGTCACCAAACTCTCACCAATCTCCCTCTCTCGCCTCATACTCTCAGTGTCAGGTAAGTTGCCCATATATGAGGTTCCCCCCTGACGGTAGTATGGCTCAAGCTCCCTGAAGTGAACATCCATGCTCACAAACCTCTTCTTCTCTACTGGGCTCCAGCACACGTACCCCTTCTGAGTCGCCAAATAGCCCACGAAGACACTTGACTGCTCTAGGGTCAAGTTTCCCAACAGACGGTCTGTTGTCCTTCACAAAACATACGCAGCCAAACACATTCAGCGGGAGTATCCCACTATTATTTTCTTGCAATATCTCTCACATGGAGACTTCCATCCTAATACTTTCGAGGACATCATGTTGATCAGTTGAGGTGTTGTCAATACTGCATGTCCCCACAGACTCTGTGGGACATTCATGACGATCATCATGCTCCTTGCCACCTCCAGAAGGTGTTTGTTCTTCCTTTCTGCCACTCCATTCTGTGTTGGTGTGTATGCACATGTGGTCTGATGTTGTATCCCTTGGGGTGACAGATATTCCTCAAGTGCTTTGTTGGTATACTCTGTCCCATTGTCAGACCTCAGTACATTCACCACTGCTCTGTACTGAGTCTGGACATGTTTATGAAAGTCCCGAAAACAGGCAAAGACATCACCCTTATTCTTCATCAAATACAGCAGGTGACACGAGAAGAACAATCAATAAAAGAAACGAAATACTTGTAACCATTCATAGTAGTTGTGGCGCAAGACCCCCAAACATCAGAATGTATAATATCAAAAACAGAAGAGCTCCTATGGCCCGTACTAACATATGAGCTCCTAGTAAGTTTGCCTAAATCACATGCATCACATACTAGTTTCTCCTTATTTGCTTTCTCATAAATAGATCGATACAACCTACTCAAAATACCAAAAGAGGAGTGCCCTAACCGCCTGTGGTGGAGTATCAGTGTATCCTCGGCACTCATCTTTGGTCCTCCCATTCCTGCCCTCTGCCACAGACACCAATGCCGAATCTAGCCCTTCCATATCCAGGTACCACAGTCCATCATGCCAAGTGACAGTCCCAAGTCTTCGTCCCGTCTCCTTCTTCTGGAAGTTCACCTTAGGAATATCAAAAGAGACAAATGCATTTTAGTTGGAGGATTATAGAACTAATGGACAAAAGACTGACTGGAAAAGAAGGAACATGCAAAATATTGGATAATTTTACTGAACATGTACAATCGACATTACCCTTACCGACCACTGGCTGGAAAGTACCACCGGCTGTTTGAATGTTGTCTGCCGATGCTAGGTGGGTGTAGAAAGAGAACTCACTAGCATTTTCTGTCACGTATCGAGACCCACCCGAATCGACAATCCAGTCCGACGATCTAAGGGAAGACATAGATGCAAGGGAAAGTGAGTCGTCAGCAGTGTAGTCAAAGGCGCGCCTCAGGCGCGCCTAAGGCGCGCCTTGCTCCTAGGCGCAGGGGCAACGCCTCAGGACACTCCAGGCAGGGCGCAATTCTTAAGGCGCACCTAAGGCGCGCCTAGGTGCGCCTTTTCCGAGCGCCTTGGAATAGCTAAGGCGCGCCTTGAAAATCTTGTGAAAAAAATAACATGTTTAGACTTTTTTTTAACTGTTGTACTGTTTTTAGACTTTTTTGAACTGATGTACTTTTTTTTTACTGTTTTTTCTCTCACTCACTCAATTCAAAGTGATTGCAACCTAGACATGGGGGAATTTGAAGCAAACATGTTTATCAATGTAGAAATCCGATGTGTATATATATATATATATATATATATATATATAATTTTTGCGCCTCGCGTCGCTCGGGCGCGCGCCTTAAGTGCGCCTTGCGTCTCAGGCGAATTGGACCCTTTGCGCCTCGAGTGCGCCTTGCGCCTTTGACTACCTTAGTCGTCAGTACCTTCCGATGGATGGGCATACATGACAGCGTTGCCTCTGGCGAAGACTGAGGTGGACGCCTCCTTAGTTCCACTCCTCATGTCTCCATCGCTTGACGCTCTCTGCTTTCTCCTAAGTACCTCCAGCATGTCCAGCAGTGCCTGATCCTCCTCAGTATAGGCGTCATCAGTTTCCTCCTCACTTTCTGCTACCAGAAGGTTCGTCCGATAACCTCCTCGACCACCCCGTCGACCCCCACGACCACGGCCACGTCCTCCAGACTGTCTATGTCCACCACCTGAATCTCCCTCCTTGGGTGATTTGGTGCAATCATACCTCAAATGGCCCACCTCTCCGTAGTTGTACACTGTCGGAGGTCTCCCTTAGGTCATGTGCCGCCTGAATTGGCAACCGCCAGTGCTGACTTCACTTTAGGAGGACCACTTGTCCATGTCTGCAGCTTGATGCGAGTATCCTCCTGGATCATAGCCAAGATAGCCTCCTCAAGTGTAGGGATCTTCGGTTGGGCTAGAAGTAGTGCTGCATCTGAGTAAACACTGCGGCCAGTCTCTTAAGAAACTCCATCGTCCTCTCCTACAGACATATATGTCTCTCCTTGCACTTCGGGTCCTTGTAGCTCGTCTGATCTGAGGAGTGATCGTAATCCAACCACAGACACTCCAACTCCATGGCATACTCCTGCACCGTCTTCTCTCCCTGTACAGTGTCGTCGATCTCCCCCTTGATCTGGAAAACCCTCAAGTTATTCCCCACACCATCGTAGGTCCTCAACTTCTCCCACACATCATTTACCATCTCAAGGCCATCCACTGAGGCGGTGATCTACTGGACTAAAAAATTGATGAGCCAAATGTACATCACCATATGAGTGGACTTTCACTCGTCGCGTCCTGTTGAGCCCTCATCCGGCTCTGTCTTCTCTCCTGACAAGAAACCCTCTAGGTTCTTCCCTGCGAGAGTTCTCCTCGCCCGTCGTGACCAACTCAGATAGGTGGGCGGTCCATCAAGCTTCAGATCGATGGAGGGAAGCTCCAACTTCGCCGGTGTTCGTGTCGCGCTCTGACCAGCCGACAGTTTCATCAGCTTCATCAACGTTGCGATCTCCGCAGGGTCCAACTTCTTAATGATCTCCTCCATCGATTTTCCTCTTCTCTGATCACCTCACACCCGTCCCACGATTCACGTTTGTCCGCTTCGTCCTCTCCTAGACCCGATCATGCCTCTAACCCATCGGATCTAGGCATTCGATGTCAACGTCCGGAACGACCATCGGGAGACGCCGGGAACCGCAGCAAAAGGCTCCTGCGGGGTCCAGATGGGGGTCGCGGCTTCGCGGTGGTGGCGGAAGTGCGGTGGCGGCGGTGACGACGGTGGTGGTGGGCGAGCGGTGCGGCGGCGGTGGTGGGCGAGCGGTGCGGCGGCGGTGGTGGCGGCGACGGTGGCGCGACAGCGGTGGTGGCGGCTAGGATTTGGCGGCTAGGGTTTGTGCTCTGATACCATGTAGAATATTTTGGAGTTCTATCTTTATTATAATCTCTTGGCTATATATATATATATATATATATATATATAACCTTACAACCCTCCATCTTATATAAAATCTCCTAATACATTCTAATATACCAACATTAACTTTTATTAGAAAATTGAAATTGGGAGTGATTTACCCCCATTCTCCTACAATGACCTTGGAGGAGTAAAAACAGGGTTCACAATATCAGTATCGGAGGTATCAATTTTTTTGGATCGGAGTATAGGGTTCTTCGTTTTGGAAGCCAAAAAATGATAGAAAGTAGTTTAAACTACTACAAAATATTCGATACATTTAGGCATAATTTAATATATGATGCATTTAGGCATAATTTAATATATTACATGTTTCTTGTTAATTTTAAATGGAATAATATTTCATTTACAATAAATGCTATTGTTTATTTACTCGCCTTTATACATATGCAACAATAAATAGTTTTGAATGGAATAATATTAATATGGATATGGATGAATGTCCAGAGTTTATAGATATTACAACTTTGACAACTGGTAATGATTACTGAATTTCATAATTCAATTTCATAATTTATAATGATTGGTTTGGACTATTTTCTTATTTTTCAATTGAATCAAATAAGTAGTAGTTTATCTAGAAGGAATCTTATCAAAATGTTGAAGCATTGTCAATGCTTGACACAACCGAATAATTGTGTTTAATACTATTTTCATTCTTCTATTTTCTTCGCTCATTTTTTGTATGTCGAATTGATCGGAAAATAGACCCTAAAATTGGGATCGGTCGGTATAAATAGCGGTCGGTATCAGATTATGACATGCCAACCGATGTGTATTGACCGTATTATATCGGTATCAGCCGATACCGCAAACTATGGTAAAAAAAAAACTTAGCTCCAATTATTACAACAATAATAAGTACATATCATCAATCATCTTGTAGTAACATTCAAAGCAACTCTCTTGATATCTTCTCCCTCTTCTTTTTCTTATTGTTGCATCTTGCTTTTCTTGTTTTTGTTTGCTTTGTCCCTCTTTTGGAGTGATATGAGCTTTTCCAAGTGGTGATATATATGTAAGGTCACGACCCAAGCCTGCTAGATTATTGTATGAATGTGGACTCGAAATGGAGGCCCAAACCCAAATCCCCTAATATATCAATTTGATGTAATCCTATTGAGATGACGATCAAAGATTCGCAGAAGATTTTACATCTGTCCCACCGACTCTTTAAGCCCTAACTTGATAAGCAAGAAAGCAATTCAGGATTATCCATTGAGGCCTACATATAGTCTCTTCTATATATATCTTCACAAGGTACGCATTTTTTATACCTTAAAACTTTGTCGAAATTTACATTCATCCTCAATCTAACTTGAGCGTCGGAACAGCACCAGAGGATTACCTATATATCGTCTACGCAGGTGAAAGACAAGAAGTAACCAGTAAATGAGGAATCCATTGATCCAACCCAAGAAAAAGATTCGAGATTCCCGATGGTGGAAAAATATTATCACCAAGGTAGTTCTTCCAAAGTTCTTGGAAGAAATTTGAGTTATTGGGAGAAGTTGCATCCTAGGAAGCTTCCAAATTCGACATGGAAACATAGGAAATGCCTAGGGGAGAGAGGACCAAATTTGATGTAGCTTGACATCTTGTAGCTGGTAGAATATGTAGTTGATTATTAGACAATCCTGGAGTTAAGATTTCCAGACTTCCAAATTGTCCAATTTAATCACACGAGTAATGTCATGACCTGCGATAGTTGAATAAGTTTAAACATCATCCATGGTCAGATCTTCCCTAGGCTACAGCCAAAACCACACCAAGAAGAATTTGTCCACTTGACTGGTTGTCAGTAGGAATGTCATGGGGCTGTACAAATGTTAGGCATGGATGCAGTAGGCTACCTCGAACCAAGATAGTTTGACTGTTTGGAGGCTCAACAGCAAGTGGATATTCAAAAGATGGACTTCTTATCCATGTATCTAGCTTTAGACTGCATGTCCGTGTTGTCTACTGGTTTGGGAATGGATTGTTGGTCAGGAACATTCCCATTGTCAATAGGCCATGTCCTATTGGATGGTGTAGCTTCAATCTTACCATGCTCTATCATCTTGATCCCCTTCCTCAAGCAAGAAGTAAGTAAGCTTGAAATTAGAAGAATAAGCATGCCCCCTTAAGCAACAATGCTGACAATAAGATCTGTTTTCCAAGAACTTTTTTTGCCAAAACCCAGTCTTCGTTGTGGATATCCAAATCTTCTCTGGTGAAGGTTGGCAAAGATGAACCTCCACATAAACTCTAGAAAACATGGGGGAAAGCCGGACTTGGTAGGTCACCGGCACGAAGATGACAACCAAAAGAGTTAACCAATCTCTTAAGAAAAGAGGGAATAGAAAACATTAGTACAGGTTAAGTAGACAAACCCAAATAGCAGCAACACCCAATTCCAACCTAGTGTTGAAGGAAGGAGACCATTTGAGGAACCTGTATAGAACTCCCCATTGAATGAGATCCCGTGGACCATGCAATGACAGGATCCTCATGGTTGGAGAGATGAAGTAAAACATGCCTAGTAGAATACTTGACTTGTTTATTATGCATGTGGAACTACATATATATATATATATGAGAGGCTAACCCTTCTCTCTACTACTTTACTCCATGTGGGACAAAAACCCTTTAATACTCTCAACACTCCCCCTCAAGATGGGCGAAAGATATCAAGCATCCACATCTTGTCACATAGTTTAGAAAGACTCAATAAATTAAGACCCTTAGTAAGACAATCTGTGACTTGCTCTTCTGAGCGAACATGATCGAGCTTTAATATTCCTTTTTCTAGCTTCTCTTTGATGAAGAACCGATCGATCTCGATGTGCTTTGTTCTGTCGTGATGAACTGGATTGCTAGCTATACTTAGTACAGCTTGACTGTCACTCAGAAGGCGCAATGGTGTTTCCTGGTCCAGATTCAACTCTGTCATCAGTGCTTTTATCCACAACAACTCTGACACTCCCAGAGTCATAACTCTATATTCTGCTTTAGCAGTCGATCGTGCTACCACAGACTGTATCATGCTTCTCCATGAGACTAGGTTACCTCCAACAAAGACACAGTAACATGACGTAGACCTTTTGTCGTCCATATAGCTTGTCCAATCTGCATCGCAGTACCCCTCAACACCTATGTGTCCGTTGTTCTTGAATCATAGTCCTCTTCCAGGAGCCCCCTTCAGATATCTCAGAATATGAAAAACTGCATCCATGTGACTCTTCCATGGATCATGCATGTAGCGACTCACTACACTCACAACAAATGAGATATCAGGACGAGTGTCGCCTAAATAAATCAATCTGCCTACAAGTCTCTGATATCTCTCACGATCAACCGGCTCTCCTGCCTCTGCCTCCAACTTATCTTTTTGATCAATTGGAGTGACTGATGATCGACATCCCAGCATACCAGTTTCTGTGAGCAGATCTAGTACATACTTCTTCTGAGAGAGGGCGATTACATCTTTCCTCAAGCCACCTCGATCCCGAGAAAATATCTCATCATTTCCAAGTCCTTTACTTCAAATTCCTTGGCAAGTTTTGACTTCAGCTGGGTAATCTCCTCATCATCACATGTGATCACTATATCATCTACATATACTGCAAGTATGGTGACGTGGCCTCTCGCATGTAGGAAGAAGACCGTGTGATCTGCATTGGTCTGGATGTACCCCAGGCCTGTGACAACCTTCTTGGATCTTTCAAACCAGGTCCAAGAAGATTGCTTGAGTCCATACAGTAATTTTTTCAACTTACACACATTTCTTGTTGACTACTTCGTGCAAAAACCCGGAGGCGTCTCCATGTATACTTCCTCTTGTAAATATCCATGAAGAAAGGCATTTTTCACATCCAATTGATGAAGTTGCCACCCATGGTTTGCTGCAAGAGAAACCAGGGTTCTTACAGTGCTCATCTTTGCTATTAGAGTAAATGTCTCATCATAGTCGATGCCATAGGACTGAGTGAATCCATTTGCAACCAATCTTGTCTTGTATCGCTCCACATTTCCTTCTAGCGTCTCCTTTACTGTGAAGATCCATTTGCATTCAACTGCTCTTTCTTTTAGGTAATGGAACAAGTTTTCATGTCTCATTTCTTTCAAGTGCCCCAAGTTCCTCCAACATTGTAGCTTTCCACCTCGGATCTTCATTCGCTTCATGCCAACACTTAGGCAAAGAGGTGGTGTCTAACGATGCAATGAATGCTCCATAAGTAGGAGATAGATTAGAGTAGGCTAAAAAATGGGCGATGTCATGTTCATAAGCATAACGATTAGGAAATCTTTCCGCATTACTGCGAGAAGATCTCCTTAAGGGAATATGAGAAGGACAAGGAGGAGAGATCATACCATCTGAATCAGAGGGATCCGCATCCGAATCAGAGGAATCCGGTGCAGAAGGTGCATCTAAAGGAGCTGGGGTAGGGTTAGGCGGAGGACATGGCACAGTAGGGACAATAGGCACAGTAGTGGACTGTTGCTTTCTCCTTCTGTAGACTTGGAGATCTGTAGATTTTTCTATAATTTGTTCCTCCCCATGTACTGTAGGATCACTTTCTTCCTCCTCATTGTGAGCTTCCTCATCACTTTCCTCTCCCTCGCTATCTCCCCCTTGTTCCCTTGGACCAACTTCCATCATTTGGTATGGAACTATCCCGACAATCACGCTAGGGCACATCTCCCCCTCACTCCTAACACTTTATGTGTTAGGTGTGTCACCAAATGCGAAGCCTTCACCTGAATCATTGTGATAGTATGGCTCCATCTCTCTGAATGTAACATCCATTGTAAGCCCCCACATTTTTTAATAGGACTAATTTGATATTTTTTTATTTTATTTTATTTATTTTATTTTATTTTATTTTATGGATTAAAGTATTAATTTCTAAATCCTTCCTTTATATATATAACCCTTTGCCATGACTTGAATATTTTAAGCAATGCACAACCTTTTTTCTCCCAACAAAATTTATATTACTAATCTTAATTGTGCCTAATATATTTGGGACATGGATGTTACATTTGTTTGACCTCCCCTATTCACCAAAAATATTGTCAAACATCTAAAACCACGGTTACCGTAAAACTGTCTCCTTTTGACTAGAACTTGACCCAAACACATGTAGTCATGTAGTGCATACAAATACCCCCATGTATATATATATTTTTTATATATATTATATTTACATTAATTTGGTTCTATTTATAGAGTTCTAATTATAGAAAGGGCCATAGGTGGCATCCTAGTTGGCAAACTACCTACATAACCACCCAAGATCCTAACCAACCAAATCTCAACCATAACAACCCACCCCCTCTTCATAATTTCGTGCAAGAGTAGCCCCCTTGATGGCCGACCCCTACAAGCCCTAGGAACACCCCCTTGGTTTAAATCAATCAAAAAATCTCATATATATATATATATATATATATATATATATATATATACCCTCTTATCACAAAACCTTCTCCTATTTTTGGCCGACCCCTCCCCTCTCCTTCACGTGTAAGAGCAGCCCCCCTTGTCATCTACCCTTCACAACATCATCTCCTTCACCAAAAACTCTCCCCTCTCTTCTAAAGCTCCACATTTCATCATCCTTCCACCCAATCTCCACCAAACAACCATAAAGGCTCCACCATTGCCATCAAACCCATCAAGAACCCATTGTCATCATCATCAACCCATCAAGAAGGGAGAAGCAAGACAAGCACAAGCAAGAAGGTACGTTCTTGAACAAGAAGAGGCACCGTCATCCAAACCTTCAAAGCTTTCGGATAATGATTCAAACTTTCCTTCTCAAATCCCCATGGCATGACTCTCCTAGATTTATGTAAGTTTAATTTTCTAGAACCCTCCCTTGCCATATTTTTCCACCATAAAAACCTATGAGAAATTTCATGTTAGATTGATGATAGATTGAACAACAGTGGGACTAGTTTTAGACTTTGTGACACGGTTCTTGGAGGCCTTGTTGTTAATTATTAAAACTGAATTTATTGGTGGTTTATTACTTAAAATAAGTATTTTAGAATTATTTTTATGGTATTTTCATCAAAATTCTGAACCATAAAAATAAGGGTCACTAGCCTAGGTTTCGGGTGATTTTGTGGCATAGTTTTGCCCATAAATAGGGGGTTGTTTTGGAAGAAATAAAAGGTGATTATTTTCTGAGATTAAAACAGAATAAAGTATGATATAAAATAATTTTTCATGAATATAAACCATACACTTGGACTGACAATGCTGCGAACAAGTTTCGGACAAAACTAGTCAACTTAAAGTAGCCATAATCTTGAAATATGATTATTTTGTCAATTCTTGAATTTAATGGTTAAAAATTAATATAAATCTAGTTTAAATCAAGATTACATGATTTATTATAATTTATATTAATGTCCTTCGATTGGGGACTTAACTGTTAATTTTGGAAGTCGTAAACCATGAAACTAGGTTCTGATACCTCGTAAAACGTGTAAGTTGTTGTGTCAAAAATTTATATGTTATGATGAGGTTGGACTTGGGTATTAATGGTTTATAATAAATTATACAATTTAGTTGTGGTTACAATATTCATACTTAAAGTAAAAAATTTATTGTTTAGGTCAATTGGATTCTGGAGGAGTGGACGCGGGGCCAACTTTGCAACTACAGACTGCAGACCCAGGCAAGTGTACCTTGCCAAACATGCAGTAGATCCTATTATATTATCCGCTTGTGTTTCTTTCCATATATATATATACTCTTGTCATGTACATGTTCAACCTAGGACCGTGAGACGTTGCTTAGCGTCCGAACATGATTCGGGTGTCGACGATGTACGCGGAGTCGTGTAACGTTACTTAGAGAGTTGATTCCACGATCCTATTTTTACGTGCTTGTTTTACCAAGTACGCCAGACCATAGGACACTTGACCCTATTTCATGTGACAGAATCTTTCTTGAGTTATTCATGGTGATTCTGTATAGGCTTACATGATTCGTGATATGAGATTTGCATATTATATAGATATTATTATGACTCGTTGTACTAGCTAGAGGTCATGATCTTGCGTGTTATGGACATGAGATGTGAGGTTACATGGGGTGGGGAGAGACACATGCTACAGGATGATTGTATATATATATATATATATATATATATATATATATATATATATATTATGTTACTGGAGGTGCTTTAGTCTCTGTACCAGAGTTTGGCACATTTACTGGCCCTACGAGATACTACTTGCTGCTATGGGCTCCCCGACACAGAGCCTGTAGTGGTCTCAGCCTGAGTACTAGCGATGCTCTCATTTGCATTTCACTTAGCTGGTCGCATAGCTTGTCATGAGGATCTGTTTTTACTTACTGTATTTCATTTGGCTTGAGTGTTTATTTTACCTTGCTATGTCCCCTGAAGACCTGGATCTGGATTATGTCTCCAGGTGTAGACGAGGAGAGCTAATTTACGGGACATGTGCTGCTATTGGAGACGTACATGTTGCAGAGGACGAGGTTGTTCCGGAAGACTTCTCTTGAGCACACAGTATTCTCACCATTCATTTATTATACTTAGTGTTCTTATATATTTGATCTTGTAGTGACTTCTGGATATTGTACTTGGAGTTATTTTCTTTTCCATTTTGATGACGGGTTGTTCTTCGTGACATTATTTATATTGCTTTGGTTGGACAGATCATTTTATATTACTGTGGCTGGACTTGTCTCTTTGCGATTTCGTTACTTATTGTGGATGAGATTAGATATATAAACTGTGACAGGTATTTGTAGACCATTTTATATGTATTACAACTTAAGTGCACTCTAACGGATCCATTAAATTGGGTTTGTCCATTGGAGTTGTGCTGCTGGTCATTGCCACTTTGCTAGTCCCTTGGTATTTTGGGACTGGGGCGTGGCATGGTTTTTGTGGTGGCCCATGCAGGTCTACTAAAAATTGTCTCGGTTCCGTTATTGAACCGAGCAAGCCTGCAATTAGGATAGGCTAAACTTCTAGGATCTCATCGACATATTGACACGTCCTTGACCTCTATATCGAACTCGAACTTAATTTCTTGACTTGCATCATGCTTGATTCATCTGTGCGAACCTCATAGTTTACTTTGTGTGCAGAGTAACGGATCCACGAGCTAGCGACGAGACTCCCGCAGGTACACCACCAGGTGTTGTGGTTACCTACGACGATAGGGTGACGCCATCGGGTGGAGATCCCTCCACTCAACAAAGCAATCAAGCAAATCAGCATGCCTCGAGGTTCCGGCGAGACGACATTCCACCACCACCGCAATTCACTCTACCGATGCCAGCTTTTCAGCCAAGGCAGCCTATGGACGGACATCAGCTATTTCAGGTGTTCTATGCAATGATGCAAGCTCAACAGCAGGTTCAACAAGAGGTCCAGCAGCGCCAGGCAGAGAACTTAAGGAACAGTCTAGTGACAGCATTGGAGCAGCGACTCCACCAGCTAGACAGCCATCGACATGATCCATCTCAGATTTCTGCCACCTGAAACCACGTACATTCTCAGGCAAGGAGGAGCCCACGAAGGTCCATGAGTGGCTCACTAACATCCAGCAACAGTGGGAAGCAGCAGAGCTTCCGAGAGACGTTGGATGACTGCTGTCAGGATGCAGCTGACAGACAATGCACATCACTGGTGGCTCACTGAGGAGAAATGACTCGGACCAGACCAAGTAACTTGGGAGGAGTTCTCTAGACTCTACCAGGAGATGTACATTCCATCTATTGCTCGGGCGAAACTTCAAAAAAAATTAATCGCCTCACTCAGGACAATATGACGGTGGAAGAGTACAATGCAGAGTTCATACGATTGAGCCGCTTCGCACCTACACTGATCCCGACAGAAGAAGAGAAGGCGGAGAAATTTTTTGACGGACTGAACTTTGAGCTACAGAGACAGATTGGCTCCGTTGCACCTACTTCTTATACGGATGTCCTTGCCGCAGCTCGACGCATGGAGCGCATCCATAGGAGGGAGTCCAGCCAGAAGAGACCGCGTGGATTAATACCAGCTCGAGCACCACACGAGGAGCCTGCAAAGCGACCCCAGATGAATACACCACAGAGAGCAACATCACGACTCCTAACCCTTCCTACTTGTCACTACTGTGGCAAGGTAGGCCATATTGAGAGGGAGTGCAGACGCAAATTGGGATTATGTTTAGCTTGCGGATCCAGTCAGCATTCAGTCAGGGATTGCCCTGAGCGTCGGAGAGGAACACCGATGGTTCATCGACCCACTTTACCAGCACCGGGCCAGTCCAACAGCCACATCGACCAGCTTATCCAGCACCAGGAGCACCACAGGCGGAAGATAGAGGATTCAGACCACCAACACCGGGAGGATATCAGCCGAGGCCACCCTTGGCATCACAAGCAGCACTCTTCCAGCAGGCCCAGCAACAGCAGAGGGCACCACCACAGGGACGTTGACAGGCTTTTGCGATGACAGTAGAGGAGGCACGGACTCGAGAAGTAGCGAATATAGGTAAGATTTAGTTTTATCATAGCTAGCTATAGTAACGGATATTCCTAGTAATAATTTAACATGTGCCTGTTAGTTTCATTCCCTAGTCTATATGTAGAACTTGCTAGTCTAGAGTAGTAATATGTAAGAGGTACCCAAGTTTTTAGAAGCTATAGTTGATCCTCGTTTTAATCAGACTCCTTTACTCTTGAGTTACTCATCTCTCATTGCCTAGAAAAAAAATTTTATTGCTTTCCTACGTGTTCTGCTTGAACAAAACCGTCACCCTTCCTCTCGATTTTTTTCTTGTTCATGGTCCCTTATCCTTTTTGTCGTGCTTCAACAAATATGTCGTACTACCGCGTCATCTCTTCTGGAGCAAACATTTTCTGACCTGTTACGTTTTATTTTTCTTAATTGCGAGAACGCAATTCTTTTAAGGTGGGTAGATTGTAAGCCCCCTCATTTTTTAATAGGGTTAATTTGGTATTTTTTAAATTTATTTTATTTATTTTATTTAATGGATTAAAGTATTAATTTCTAAATCCTTCCTTTATATATATAACCCTTTGCCATGACTTGGATATTTTAAGCAATGCACAATATTTTTTCTCCCAACAAAATTTATATTACTAATCTTAATTGTGCTTAATATATTTGAGACATGGATGTTACATTTGTTTGACCTCCCCATGCTCCAAAAATATTGTCAAACATCTAGAACCACGGTTACCGTAAAACTACCTCATTTTGGCTAGAACTTGACCCAAACGCATGTAGTCATGTAGTGCACACAAATACCTCCATGTATATATATATTTTATATATATTATATTTACATTAATTTGGTTCTATTTATAGAGTTCTAATTATAGAAAGAGCCATAGGTGGCATCCTAGTAGGCAAACTAACTACCTAACCACCCAAGATCCTAACCAACTAAATCTCAACCATAACAACCCACCCCCTCTTCATTATTTCGTGCAAGAGCAGCCCCCTTGGTGGCCGACCCCTATAAGCCCTAGGAACACCCCCTCCTAGGTTTAAATCTATCCAAAAAGTCCATATATATACCCTCTCATCACAAAACCCTAACCCTAACAACTCTCTCCCCTTTTTGGCCGACCCCTCCCCTCTCCTTCACGTGTAAGAGCAGCCCCCCCTTGTCATCTACCCTTCACAACATCATCTCCTTCACAAAAAACTCTCCTATCTTCCAAAGCTCCACCTTTCATCACCCTCTACCCAATCTCCACCAAACAACCATAAAGGCTCCACCAATGCCATCAAACCCATCAAGAACCCATTGCCATCATCATCAACCCATCAAAAAGGGAGAAGCAAGGCAAGCACAAGCAAGAAGGTGTGTTCTTCAACAAGAAGAGGCACCGTCATCCAAACCTTCAAAGCTTTCGGGTAAGGATTCAAACTTCCCTTCTCAAATCCCCATGGCATGACTCTTAGATTTATGTAAGTTTAATTTTCTAGAACCCTCTGTTGCCATCTTTTTCCACCATATAATCTATGAGAAATTTTATGTTAGATTGATGATAGATTGGAGAACAGTATGACTAGTTTTAGACTTTGTGACACAATTCTTGGAGGCCTTGTTGTTAATTCTTAAAACTGAATTTATTGGTGGTTTATTACTGTAAAATAAGTATTTTAGAATTGTTTTTATGATATTTTATCAAAATTCTGAACCCTAAAAATAAGGGTCACTAACCTAGGTTTCGAATGATTTTGTGGCATAGTTTTGCCCATAAATAGGGGTTGTTTTGTAAGAAATAAAAGGTGATTATTTTCTGAGATTAAAACAGAATAAAGTATGATATAAAATAAATTTTCATGAATATAAACCATACACATGGACTGGCAATGCTCCGAACAAGTTTTGAACAAAACTAGTCAACTTAAAGTAGTCATAATCTTGAAATATGATTATTTTGTCAATTCTTGAATTTAATGGTTAAAAATTAATATAAATCTAGTTTAAATCAAAATTACATGATTTATTATGATTTATGTTAATGTCCTTCGATTGGGGACTTACCGTTAATTTTGGAAGTCGTAAACCATGAAACTAGGTTCTGGTACCTCGTAAAACGTGTAAGTTGTTGTGTCAAAAATTTATATGTTATGATGAGGTTGGACTTGGGTATTAATGGTTTATAATAAATTATACAATTTAGTTGTGGTTACAAGATTCTTGATTAGATACTTAAAGTAGAAAATTTATTGTTTAGGTCAATTGGATTCCGGAGAAGCGGACGCGGGACCAACTTTGCAACTACATACTGCAAACCCAAGCAAGTGTACCTTGCCAAACTTGCAGTCGATCATATTATATTATCTGCTTGTGTTTATTTCCATATATATATACTCTTGTGATGTACATATTCAACCTAGGACCGTGAGACGTTGCTTAGCGTCCTAACAAGATTCGGGTGTCGATGTCGTACGCTGAGTCGTGTAATGTCACTTAGAGAGTTGATTCCACGATCCTATTTTTACGTGCTTACTTTACCAAGTACGTCAGACCGTAGGACACTTGACCCTATTTCATGTGACAGAATCTTTCTTGAGTTATTCATGGTGATTCTGTACAGGCTTACATGATTCGTGATATGAGACTTGCATATTATATAGATATAATTAGGACTCGTTGTACTAGCTAGAGGTCATGATCTTGCGTGTTATGGACATGAGACATTGTGGACATGAGACGTGAGGCTACATGGGGTGGGGAGAGACAGGCATGCTATAGGATGGTTATATTTATATATATACTATGTTACTGGAGGTGCTTTAGTCTCTGTACAAGAGCTTGGCACATTTACTAGCCCTACGAGATACTACTTGCTGCTATGGGCTCCCCGACACAGAGCCTGCAGTGGTCTCAGCCTGAGTACTAGTGATGCTCTCATTTGCATTTCACTTAGCTGGTCACATAGTTTGCCCTGAGAATATGTTTTTACTTACTGCATTTCATTTGGCTTGAGTTTTTATTGTACCTTGCTATGTCCCCTGCGGACCTGGATCCGGATTATGTCCCCAGGTATAGACAAGGAGAGCTATCCCGAGGTTTACGGGGCATGTGCTGCTATTGGAGACGTACAGGCTGCAGAGGACGAGGTTGTTCCGGAGAACTTCTCTTGAGCACACACTATTCTCACCATTCATTTATTATACTTAGTGTTCTTAGATATTTGATCTTGTAGTGACTTCTGGATATTGTACTTGGAGTTATTTTTCTTTCCATTTTGATGACGGATTATTCCCCGTGACATTATTTATATTGCTTTGGTTGAACAAATCATTTTATATTATTGTGACTGGACTTGTCTCTTTGTGATTTCGTTACTTATTGTGGATGAGATTAGATATATAAACTGTGACATGTATTTGTAGACTATTTTATATGTATTACAGCTTAAGTGCACTCCAACGGGTCCATTAAATTGGGTTTGCCCATTGGAGTTGTGCTGCTGGTCATTGTTACGTGGCTAGCCTTTTGGTATTTTGGGACTGGGGCGTTATATCCATGCTCACAAAGAACCTTCGCTTCATAGGACTCCAGCAAGAGTATCCCTCCTGAGTCTCTGAGTAGCCCAACAAAGACGCACTTCACTGCCCGAGAGTCCAACTTTTCCACCGGAGGCCTATTATCCTTCACAAAGAAGACACATCCAAATACCTTTGGGGAACAATGTACTTGTTCTCACCTGTAAGCATCTCAAACGGTGTCTTCCATCCTAACACCTGAGAGGGCATCCAGTTGATGAGATATGCAACCGTCAACGCGGCATGTCCCTACAAGTGTTTAGGAACATTCATAGCAAACATCATTGACCGTGCTACTTCTAACAGGTGTATATTCTTCCGCTCCGCTATGTCATTCTGAGCTGGTGTATAGGCACATGAAGTCTGATGTTGTATCCCTTAGACTGATAAGTATTCTTCAATAGCCTTGTTGGTGTATTTTGTCTCATTGTCAGACCTCAAAGTCTTCACCTTAGCACCGTATTGTGTTGTAATCCTGCCATGAAAATCTTGAAAGCATGCGAATATATCTCTTACTCTTCATTAGATATACCCAGGTGACACGAGTGTAGCAGTCAATAAAGGTGACAAACCACTTAAAACCATTAACAGTAGTTGTAGGATAAAGTCCCCACACATCAGAATGTATCATATCAAAAGCAGCTAAACTTCTATTTCCAAAACTCACATACGAGCTTCTGGTATATTTTTCAAGTTCACAAGCATCACAAACCAACTTTTGCTTATTAGCCTTTTGATATATAGAGGGATACATCTGACTCAGTAGACCGAATGAAGAGCTTTCCATACGCTGATGTTGGAGTAATAATTCTGCTTATACAGTCTTTCGCGGCTCCTCATGTTGTACTTCATCTACCAGTGATGCTAGTGCTGCATCCAACCCACCTATGTCCAAGTACCATAGCCCTTTATGCCAAGTGTCAGTCCCCAACCGTCTCCCCGTTCCCTTCTCCTGAAAAATTACCTTAGGAATGTCAAAGGAAATAACACAATTAAGTTGAAGAACAATGGCACTAATGGGCAATAAATTAACAGAAAAAGATGGAGCATGCAAGACATCAGTAAGAGTCATGAAAGGGGTGTATTCAACTGTGTCTTTACCTACAATGGGTCTAGCAGTAATATCAGCAGTCTGAATGTTTTCAGGCGTTATCAGGTGAGTGTAATCTTGGAACTCACTATGGACACTCGTGACATGGCGGGATGTCCCATAGTCAATTATCCAATTTAGACTTCTTGGTCTGTGGGTAGATACAAGGGCATGAGCAGGTATCCCAGTGCTTGTATTGGCATAGTAGGTGATGTTATCCCCGGAGGTAGTTGGAGTCGATGCCCCAATGGTGTTGGCTCGAGTGTCGCTGGTTCCAAGCTTCATGCTCCTCCACATTTCTAGCATTTTCCTCTCACTAGGGGTCATATCGGATAACTAGCTCTCATTTTTTTCTTCTGTCAGATTTGCCTTGTACCCTCCAGAATAATTACCTCTGCCTCCGCCATAGCCTCCTCTGGCACCCCTACGCCCTCCACGACTACGTCCGCGGCCGCTGGACTAGCCTCTTAGAGGTTTCGTACATAATCTGATGAAATATCTAGATTCTCCACAGTTGTAGCACCCTCCCCCTCTGGAAGGGTTTGGGTTAAACACTGCTAGAGCTAATTTTTTCTCCGGAGAGCTAGTGGTGCTAGGCATTAGCTTCGGTCGTGCCTCTTCTTGTGCCATAGCAGCTATGGCCTCCTCCAGTGATGGTAGCCAAGGTTGTGCAATTAGGACATTCCTCCTCTGCTCGAATGCTAGGTTGAGCCTCTTCAGGAACTTCATTATCCTCTGTCGCGAAACACTCCATAAACTTCTTATAATATTTTACAAATGTCGGTTCCACTTGCCCATCCTCCACGCCAATGGAGTCATAGTGGTCGAGATCTGACCAATACTTCTTCAGCAGAGCCGCATACTTAGAGATTGTGTGGTCTTCTTGGACCACCATATCAAGTTCATCTTGTAGTTGGAAGACCCTCATAGGGTTGCCCAACCTTGAGTACATGTCTTTCAGCGTCATCCAAATGTCACCAGCACCCTCCAATGCTTCCACGTTGTCCGACACTTTGGTCGGTCAATGAGGCTGTCAACCATCCAGCAACAACATTGTTGACGATTTCCTACACAGCAAACTCCCGTGAGGAGTGATCTTCAGGTGCCTTGGTTTGGTCATTCACATAGCCCACCAAGTCTCTTGCCTTCAGAGTCCGCATTGCCTGACGCGACCACTTCAAGTAGTTGGAAGTACCCTCTGACTTTATCTCCAGTTTCTCCAACTTCCTCATTTTGTATGGTGAAGGATCCACATCTGCGTGTGCAACACGGGAGCTAGTCTCGGTAAACCTTCTGGAGAAAAATCATCCACCAAAACCTTCATCTCTTGGGCCGTCAACTTGTCGTAGATCGTCTCCATCGTCTTCTTCTTGTCCTCTTTCATCAGCAAGACAGTGGCAGATCTAGATCGTCTACACCTTTGATCGTTGTCCTCTCCACGTCTATTGTTCCTCTTTCATCGGCAGCGGTGTCTCTGAGAGCCGCTGCTTATGTCCCGTACACGACTTCGACCCGAGGTCGCATAGCCTGACGAGGAGGGGGAAGAACCGACAATTGTAGTCGAGATCAGGAGTTCACACAAAAGTTTTCTCACTGATATATCTCGATCCAACTAGCAACTATATAATTAATATTCCGATTACAACTTGCTGCTACTAAAAAAGATATCAGAAAATTAAACTTCTCGTTCTTCCTTGCAATCGTAGTTGCATACGGACAGAACCGAGTTACAACTCGCAGAGGAGAAGAAGAAGAAGAAGAGGAGGGAAGGGGGCTGGCCGGCGGGGATGGGGGGGCTGTTGGCCGGTAGGGGGGCGGCTGTGGAGGAGGTTAGGGTTAGGGCTTGGGGAAGGGGGGTTGACTCTTATACTTGACTTGTTTATTATTGATGTTGAGCTACATATATATAGTAGAATACTTGACTCTTATACCAAATAGATATTTAGTAGAATACTTGACTTGTTTATTATTGATGTGGAGCTATATATATATAGGAGAGGCTAACCCCTCTCTCTACTACTCTACTCCATGTGGGACTAAAACCCTTTAATACTCTCTAACACCTAAGACCAAGAATTCCAATAAAGTACCCCCAGTTGGAGATATGCTCCCTCACCCTAGTTAGTTTAGGAATTCCAACATAAAAATTGAGAATCAATGTAGTTTTGAATTGATCTAGTTCTCTGGGGTATTTCAATAGGGTGAAGGAGATTGATGGAGAGCCTTCATGTTTGCTAGGGTTTTTGGAACTAAGCGTAGCATCCTTGATCAAACAAAGCGCGCTAGGAGTTGCAAGCATCTTGAATAATGAACCAAACGTCCGACTACATGGGCCGAGGAGGAGCATGAGGCCGCTAATCATGACGAGGCAGTAGAGAAGATGAGGTCATTGGGATGGTCGGAATGGCCATGGGAAGGCGGTAACCCGAGGCCCCCCCAAGGGAACCGATGGCAGGTTGCCAAAATTTTGTCAAAATTTTCTCCTGTAAATGGGGACCCCTATAAATATTCACTGATATGGTGTTGTGCATGAATATAATAAAAAAACAAAAGTTTAGGGAATATTAGAAGTGAAACTCTCTAGAAGTAGTTTTGCAACTTCATCACTAGTGATTCAAGGGGGACAACAATGATTGAACTGTGAGGGCAAGAAAAATTACGTATAATAATAAAAGAAATAAATAATGGTAATTATGCCAGAAGGCTTTTCTGCCAAAAATTGTGATTAGTTTTTATACACACCCTTAGTAGCTAACCATCATATGATTGTACCGTCAAATTAACTATACAGCTTATGAAAAACTTGTCAATAGCGTTACCAACACAAGTATGCTCACCTTTTAGTAACATTGGTACAATGAAAATCTATGTTACATTAATATGGATAAGGATGCGATATCGATATGATATGAGATATAAACATTTTCATATAGGTATGTAAGTAGTCAACTATGTAGTGTGATACGGACAAGAATGTGTGAACGAACATGAGATGGGTACAGAAACCATTTTGATGTGTCTGTGCAACATAGATGAAGATAAAAGGCTTTATCATTCTCATGATGCTGAAATAAAGAAATATGTCATCATTTCAAACATGCCATTACCAGGAAACATTATGAACTCAATATGAATCAGAACTACATTTAGGAAGTGTATTGATCTTTAGGAAGTGTATTGATCGATAGCTCCTATAAGAGAAAAAAAAATACTAATAGACCATTGGATTAAACAAATTAGCATAGTAAAATGTTAGTGAAGATGTTAGGCACAAATTATTATTTAATTCATACCTCAACTTCACATAAACTGCAGTAAAACATGCCGTCTTCACTTTTTTGTTGCTCTGAAGATTGTTCATGTGCATGGCACCTACATAAGAGTGAAAGCGGAAAACATCCCAGCAAAACTGCCAAGAAAGGCGTAATGCAACAGCATGACTTCTCCTTCCCAGGTTCGTTGCATGAATTCTCCCCAATACCATCAGTTTTGATACAATCTTCCACTGCATTACCTTCAGTTGCTACGCCTTCTTCATTAATTGATCCTCCTTGTTTAGATTTACTGGGATTTGACTGTCTTGCATTATGCTCTGCATTAAGATATTTCTTAGACTTAAAAACTCCGGGATCTCCAGGATCTGTTGCAGCACACCATATATACAAGAAAAGGACACTAGTAACCTGAAAAGAAGCACTCATATGTTAGTAATTTCTTGTAAATTACCTAGTACAAATTACCATTTAGTACAAATTACATCAAAAAGTTGAAAATTCTGAATAGTGATTCCTTTGATGCTGTCTACTTAGCATATTGAAAAGCACCAAACACCTCTCCATACTGGACTATACCATATTTCGTGTTTAGTTTTACTGTCTATTTAGACTAGTACTTCCTCTACATACTAGACTCGACCATATTTTGTGTTTAGTTTTACTAAGAACTGTCCACTTCTTCAACGAACTTGCTTGCAAATAAGACAAACAGATGGAAGAACATTGTGTTAACAGGAGCCGAAGAGCATCATCAATGCCAGTGACTATAGTTCCCTTTGAATTACGCATTTGCTTACCACCCACCATAAACATGCTGCCGAGATGTGATGTTAACACTTCAGTGTCTGACAACGAAATATCCTCCGGCTCAAACAAGCCCATGGAATGCCTCTAGGGATGTGCTTTCCATAGAAGGATGCTGACTTGTGATTTCTGAAGGAGCATCCTGCTAGAGCCCTTTCAACCTGTGCATGCAGGTGAACAGTTGTTGTGTATGTCTATATGTGTCTACGTACTTGCAACCTTGCATGCAGGCAGTGCAAGTGAACAACAGATTACTTGTGGACCCTAAGCATTAGTTTGGTAACTCAGAACAACTTTGGTTTTGGCCCTATTGCCAGTCACCTGTCAACATGTGCACACAGATGAGGTGATACAATGCTTAGTCTTCCTCCTTTTGGGTTCCCAAGAGTGGAAAGGTATTAGATTTAGTACGAGTCACCACATGCCAACAGGTAAAGAGGACATGGCATTGTGTACATTTGCAAGGTAGTGTATAAATTCAGAATGCAAAAGGGCAAGATTGATTTACTTCCCGATGATCCCATTGGAAATCAAACCATAATTAAGTATAGCCAATTATACTCCCAAGGTTCCATCCAATTGAGCGCATGCTAACTTGAAATAAAAGAGGTACGAAATATGTTGTTCTCTGTGTATGTATCGGTGGGTACAAGGTGGGTGTTGGGTTGATACACAAGACGAATGTCTCATTGTTGGTATATTAGAATGTATTAGAGGATTTTATGTAAGATGGAGGGTTGTAAGGCTATATATATATATATATATATATATCCAAGAGATTATAATAAAGATAGAACTCCAAAATATTCTACATGGTATCAGAGCACAAAACCTAGCCGCCACAAACCCTAGCCGCCAAACCCTAGTCGCCGCCACCGCTGCCGCGCCACCACAACCGTCGCCGCCACCACCGTCACCGCACCGCTCGCCCACCACCACCGTTGCCGCCGCCGCCGCCACCACACTTCCCCCACCACCGCGAAGCCGCGACACCCATATGGACCCCGCAGGAGCCTTCTGCCGCAGTTCCCGACGTCTCCCACGGGTGGTTCCGGACGTTGACATCGAAAGCCTAGATCCGATGGGGGAGAGGCATGATCGGGTCTAAGAGAGGACGAACGTGAATCGTGGGACGGGTGTGAGGTGATCGGAGAAGAGGAGGATCGATGGAGGAGATCATCAAGAAGTTGGACCATGCGAAGGTCGCAACGTTGATGAAGCTGACGAAACTATCTGTTGGTGAGAGCGCGACACGAACACCGATGAAGTTGGAAATTCCCTCTATCGATATGAAGCTTGATGGACCAGCCACCTACCGGAGTTGGTCACGACGGGTGAGGAGAACCCTCGCAGGGAAGAACCTGGAGGGTTTCTTGTCAGGAGAGAATGACAGAGCCGGATAAGGGCTCGGCAGGACGTGACGAGTGAAAGTCCACTCATATGATGATATACACTTGGCTTCTCAATTCTTTAGTCCAGTCGATCGTCGCCACAGTGGATGGCCTTGAGTTGGTAAATGACATGTGGAAGAAGTTGAGGAGGACCTACGATGATATGGGGAATAACTTGAGGGTTTTCCAGATCAAGGAAAAAATCAACGACACCGTACAGGAAGAGAAGACGGTGCAGGAGTATGCCACGGAGTTAGAGCGTCTGTGGTTGGATTACGATCACTCCTAAGATTGGACGAACTGCGAGTACCCGATTGTATGGAGAGACATATTTGTCTGCAGGAGAGGACGATGAAGTTTCTTAAGAGGCTGGCTGCAGTGTTTGTTCAGAGGACAGCACTACTTCTAGCCCAACCGAAGATCCCTACACTTGAGGAGGCTATCTCGGCCATGATCCAGGAGGAGACTCGCATCAAGCTGCAGGCAGGGACAGGTGGTCCTCCTGAAGTGAAGTCAGCACTGGCGGTTGCCAATTCAGGCAGCACATGACCTAAGGGAGACCCCCTGCAGTGCTACAACTGCGGGGAGGTGGACCATCTGAGGTATGCTTGCACCAAACCACCCAAGGAGGGAGATTCAGGTGGTGGACGTAGACAGTTTGGAGGACGTGATCGTGGTCATGGGGGTCGACGGGATGGTCGAGGAGGTTATCGGACGAACATGCTGGTAGCAAAAGGCGAGGAAGGAAATGATGGCGCATATGCTGAGGAGAATCAGGCACTACTGGGTATGCTTGAGGTAATCAGGAGAAAGCAGAGAGCGTCAAGCGATGGAGACAGGAGGAGTGGGACTGAGGAGGCGTCCACCTTAGTCTTCGCCAGAGACAACGCTGCCATGTATGCCCATCCATCGGAAGATACTGACGACTCACTCGCCCTTGCATCTATGTCTTTCCTTAGATCGTCGGACTGTATTGTCGATTCGGGTGCGTCTCGACACGTGACAGGGAATGCTAGTGAGTTCTCTTCCTACACTCACCTAGCATCGGCGGACAGCATTCAAACAGCCAATGGTACTTTCCAGCCAGTGGTCGGTAAGGGTACAGTCGATTATACAGGTTCAGTAAAATTATCCAATAGTTTGCATGCTCCTTCTTTTCCAGTCAGTCTTTTGTCCATTAGTTTTATAATCCTCCAACTAAAATGCATTGTCTATTTTGATATTCCTAAGGTGATCTTCCAGGAGAAGGAGACGGGACAAAGACTTGGGACTGGCACTTGACATTATGGATTGTGGTACTTGGATCGGGAAGGGCTAGATTCGACATTGGCGTCTGTTGCAGAGAGGGCAGGAATGGGAGGACCGAAGATGAGTGCTGAGGATACACTGATACTCCACCACAGGCGGTTGGTGCACTCCTCTTTTGGTATTTTGAGTAGGTTATATCCATCTATTTATGAGAAAGCAAATAAGGATAAACTAGTATGTGATGCATGTGATTTAGGTAAACTTACTAGAAGCTCATGTGTTAGTGCAGGCCATAGGAGCTCTTCTATTTTTGATATTATACATTCTGATGTTTGGGGACCGTGCGCCACAACTACTATGAATGGTTACAAGTATTTCGTTTTTTTATTGATTGTTCCTCTCGTTTCACCTGGTTGTATTTGATGAAGAATAAGAGTGATATTTTTGCCTGTTTCTAGGACTTTCATAAACATGTCCAGACTCAGTACAGAGCAGTGATGAAGGTACTGAGATCTGATAATGGGACAGAGTATATCAACAAAGCACTTGAGGAATACATGTCAGCCCAAGGGATACAGCATTAAGCCACCTGTGCATACACACCAGCACAGAATGGAGTGGCAGAAAGGAAGAACAGACACATTCTGGAGGTGGCAAAGAGCATGATAATCGCCATGAATGTCCCACAGAGTCTGTGGGGACATGCAGTTTTGACAGCAGCTCAACTGATCAACAGGATGCCCTCGAAAGTACTGGGATGGAAGTCTCTATGTAAGATATTGCAAGAAAATAATAGTGGGATACTCCCGCTGAAGGTGTTTGGCTGCGTATGTTTTGTGAAGGACAACAGACCGTCTGTTAGAAAACTTGACCCTAGAGCAGTCAAGTGTGTCTTCGTGGGCTATTCGGAGACTCAGAAAGGGTACGTGTGCTGGAGCCCAGTAGAGAAGAAGAGGTTTGTGAGCATGGATGTTCACTTCAGGGAGCTTGAGCCATACTACCGTCAGGAGGGAACCTCATCAATGGCAACTCACCTGACACTGAGAGTATGAGGCGAGAGAGGAAGATTTGTGAGAGTTTGGTGACCGATTTAGGAGTATGGCATAGAGGAACGGTAGAGGAGGAGAGTGAAGAGGAACAGGGGTAGGAGATGAGAGGTGTTAGGCCCACGGCTCAGGGGGAGCTACTTATCTACAACAGGAAAAGGAAGCAAACTGCAGGACCAGTACCTATAGTGCCAGTGCCAAGTCCCTTGCCTGCGTCCGTCTCGACTCCTGAGACACCTACACCACCACCACCAGATTTTTCTTCAGGTGATATCATTCTTCCTACCCCTCCTACACAATTATCAGTACGGAGGACCACTCGCAGCAATGTGAAAAATCCTCCTAATAGATATGGTTGGGACCTTGCTCAGTTTGTTTCATATGATAACATATCTTCTTCTCATTGAGCATTCATTGCGTCTTTGGATAGTATTACTGTACCTAACAATTGGCAGGTTGCCAAGAACGATCCAAAGTGGAAAGCGGCGATGCACGAGGAGTTAGGGGCTCTTGAGAAGAACCACACTTGGGAACTGGTAAAACTGCCAAAGGAGAAGAGGGCAGTCGGATGCAAGTGGGTCTTTACTGTGAAGCAGAACCCAGATGGACGGGTTGAGCGCTACAAGGCTCGACTGGTGGCAAAAGAATACAGTCAGGCGTACGGCATTGACTACGGCGAGACTTTTGTACCAGTGGCGAAGATGAGCACCGTCAGGATCCTGATTTCTTTGGCTGCGAATGGTGGATGGAAGCTACACCAACTAGATGTGAAGAATGTGTTTCTACATGGGGATCTAGTGGAGGAGGTGTACATAGAGATACCACCAGGATTCTGCACTGATAAGATAGTGGACAAGGTCTGCAGGTTGAAGAAGTCCCTCTATGGACTGAAGCAGTCTCCTCGAGCGTGGTTTGACAGATTCAGGAGGACGATGATATGGGATTGGATATCGGCAGATCAATGCTGATCACACTGTATTTTTTCGTCGGAGTAGAGGCCACATCACCATGCGTGCGGTGTATGTGGACGATATGATTATCACAGGAGATGATGAGCAGGAGATTGCCCGACTCAAGGAGAAGATTGGCAAGGAGTTTGAGGTGAAAGACCTTGGCCTTCTTCAGTACTTCCTTGGGATTGAGATTGCTCGAGAAGCAGATGGGATTGTTCTTTCTCAGAGAAAGTATGCACTGGACCTTCTCACAGAGACAAGGATGTTGGGATGCAAACCTGCAGCGAAGCCGATCAATCAGAAGTTCAAGTTGGGTGCTGAGGGTGGAGAACCAGTTGACGGGGACAGATACCAGAGACTGGTGGGCAAGTTGCTATATTTGAGCCACACACGTCCTAATATCTGCTTTGCAGTGAGTGTGGTGAGTCGCTACATGCATGACCCAAGGAATGGTCATATGGACGCATTGTACCAGATTCTGAGATACTTGAAGGGTGCCCCCGGAAAGGGACTGATATTCAGGAAGAATGATCATGTGAGCATCGAGGGCTACTGTGACTCTGACTGGGCTAGCTGTGCTGATGACAGGAGGTCTACCTCGGACTACTGCATATTTGTAGGAGACAACTTGGTCTTTTGGAGGAGTAAGAAGCAGTCAGTGGTGGTCAAATCGACAGCTGAAACGGAGTACAGAGCTATGACATTGGAAGTTGCAAAGCTGCTATGGCTGAAGAGCATGCTGGTGGAGCTAAAGCTGGATCAAGGAGCCAAGATAAAGCTGTGGTGTGACAACCAGTCAGCCATCAGTATCGCCAATAATCCAGTGCAGCATGACAGGACCAAACACATCGAGATCGATAGGTTCTTCATCAAAGAGAAGTTGGATAGTGGACTACTAGAGCTAGACCACGTTCCAACCAAGGATCGGGTAGCAGACAATCTGACAAAGGGACTTAGCTCTGTAGATATGATTAGAGGATGTGACAAGATGGGCTTAGTGAATATCTTTCACCCATCTTGAGGAGGAGTGTTCGTATATTAGAATGTATTAGGAGTTTTTTGTAAGATGGAGGGTTGTAAGGCTATATAACGAAGAGGGTTGTAAGATAGAAGAAAAGCAACAGCAGTGGCTAAAAAACGAAGAAGTAGAAGAGGCAGCAACAAAAAAAGAAAAAAAGAAACAACAAAGCAAGCAGTCATAAAAAAGAAACAACAGTAGCAACATCAAAAGAAACAACAACAACAACAAAAACATAAAAAAACGAAGAAGAAGAAGAAGAAGAAGAAGAATATCTGGGTCTGGGGGAGGCTCAAGTAGCCGCAGCCCGCAGCCAGAGGTGAGTCTTCCCTTTTGTTTTCCTTTCCTTTCCTTTGTTTTTTTAGCAGCAGCAGCAGCAATAGGCTCCTGCAGCCTTTTCTTCTTCTTCTTCTTTTATTGTTTAATAAAGGGCACATCCTCCGCCTTTTACTTCTGTTTGACCCTAGGCGCCCATCGCCATACGCGGAGATTATTTCTCCGGGTCGAGGCGTCCCTCCCTCAACCTGGATGCCTAGAACGCCTAGACGTCGCCTGTAACAACATAGGTCTCATATACTCATTCCAGTTTGTTGGGACATTAATGACCCGTTCCCACTATTCCATTTTGGGACAAATCTCATGCGTGTGTATTTCAATATTTGATTCGTCATTTATCAACTTGTACACGTGGCGTGTTAGCTCATGTGGTAAGTATAGTGGTGGGTAGGGGGTTGTTTACTAGTGGCAATCCCACAGTCCACATTTGTTTTTATCACCAATTCTTGGAGATCCCTTCGGAGCTAGGTCTCGTTCGAACTCAGGCTCGGACATGGACAAAGGGCACAAAGTGGCGCTTTGATGACGACGCACTTTACACATTTGCATCCGCAGAGTTGGTATGCGAGATTGGCTGCAGAGTTGGCGCGATGCTGGTGCGTAGTAGCCTCGCATGCAAGCTTCGTCGTAAGCGAGCATCACCATAAGCACTTCTCTTGCTATTAGGCTCTGGAGTCTGTTCAGTTTGTAACTTATCAATTAAAGAAGTTACTCCTTTAGTTGATTACTTCTATTACTGGCGATTGATCAGTTTCGTAACTGACCAAGTAATGGTTCTCTTATATAAGGAGTGTACGAGTACTTGATTACAGGAGGACCTTTGATTAGAGAAGAGAATAGACTCTGAAAATCTTTCAAGGAGAGAAACCCAACCAGTCAATGCTTTTCTACACTTAGCTCAACAGCGCTTATCGAAAGGAGGTAATAGTACAAGAGCATTACAGAAGTTCGATTACAACTCAGTGCATTTGGGGCTTGATGGTTCCTAGGAGCAAATCGACGGACTACGGTTGAATTTCGCTTTGAGCAACAATGATATTGACTACCCCAGTAGGCTGATTTGTTATTAATTAGCATCTCTTAGCATTTTTTACTGTAATGCTCCGCTTCTAGCGGTTGCATTATATTGCTATAGATGTCGGTTTGCTGGCTCAAGCAAAAGGAAAGCCTTCAGTAAGAGCTCTCTTGTTAGGACAAAAAGACGTTTCATCGTAGGTGAGTAGACAATACTTCATTTTTTTATTCTTTTACAATTAATAATGAACTCATAAAGAATGGATATGTGCTTTGCTTCTAAGAATAGATTTTGCAATCACTAGAATAATAATTACATGAAATTTGTATGCTCTTGACAGAATGATTACATAGACCATTTATCGTATGTTGCTAAAAGATATGAATTGCATGCTTAAGTTATAGACTGATTGAAAGAATTGTTTCTATACTTGTTAAAGAAAGATAGAATAATTGTATAGACTCATTATTGTATATTGTTAAAAGAGTAGAATTGCATGCTTAAATTATAGATTCTTTGAAAGAACTGTTGATATGCTTGTTAAAGAAAAAATAATAACGATTTCATAAACTTTGTATTATATGTAGCTAAAAGAGAAAAATCGCATGCTTGAATTATAGACTGGGAATACAACTGATTAAATTGTTACTTCACTTGTTAACCAAAAAAAAAAAAAGAATGATTGCATGCTTCTTTGTCGTATGTTGTAAGTAAAGAAGTATATGGATAATATTGTACTGGTTGTAAGAAATGATACAAAAGGAAGAAAGAAAGAACACGACATAACCGTCAGAATAAATGAAAGGAGGAATAGAACTACGGCTCTATAGCTTGAAAGAAAGACAAATGTTTACTTGTTATTTAGCTGCTATATTGTAATATTTTATCTAATAGAAGTTGCACTCATGCATTAGTCTTGGGCAACTTGTGTACACGGTTTAGTCAAATCGTATCGACCTAGGAGAGATGGGACACCCAGTAGTTTGTACATCCTCGCGATCAAAATGTGTCATGTCTATTAGAGAGATGGGCTTGTACGTCCCAAACTTCTAATTATGAAGAATCATCCATGGACCATTATGTAGTTAGGTCGTATGCTAATGATAACATTCTTGCTGGCCTAACAGTTTGATGTAGAGACGGACATAAAAATTATAGAAATTGTATATGCAAATTGTTCTAATCATTGTTGTTGTTGCAGGAATGGATAGTCGACCATGGGTAAGAATCACTACATAAGTGATATTTCTATTATAATATATTTTTTGTTATGAATTGTTTCTGAGAAAGAATTTGGTTTATGTGTAATGTTGCTATCATGTTCCTAAGAAAGTATATGGTTTAAGAATATTGTGCGTTGTTTAAGAAAGAATGAAATAGATATTGTTTATGAAATAGTCTCTAATGATTGAATGAAAGAAAAAAAAGTAGGATTTTGATTAAGTATCAAAATGAAGTATGCTTTTGATTCAGGATAGACATGAAATGAAAGTAGGTAAAAGATAGAAAGACCATCTTACTAAAAGAAATATTCTCACATGATTACTTAGTGTCCGCTTTCAGTTAATTATAATTTTTGTCGCTCATCAGTCTATTTCACAATATACTGACTCCCACATCCACATGTTTTGAATTTTCTGTTAGACTTTCTAAGACGGTAGAAGACCATCATCATTTGAGAGTTGGAGATCTTATAACGTATTGTTGTTTTTGTATAAAAGGATATAATGTATGGAACGAAATTATTATATTTTTTTTCAGTTTCAAAAGTTTTAAGTCATGTTTGGCAAATTCAGTTGGTCATTAAAAGCTTTATAATTGATACAAGTTGTGAACAAAAGAGATTGTATTCTTCTTCCATTGTTGTTACTTGGTTTTCTGTATTTAACTTTCGTTTCTTCTATCTCAATGCAGCCTATTTTATTATTTTGCAAGTTTGTGTCTTGTACAAGCGCAATTTAGACTTGTACAGAATCACACCCAGTAACGACTTTTGGGTTCTTCGGGATCGGGACGTGACATTTACTGCTCACTATTTCTATAGCAACTCACACTGCTTGTTAGCAGATTATTCTCCTTTGATTTGCAAACAATTTCTGGTTTTGTCTTTGAGATTTGTTCTAAATTCTACAACAATCTCAAAGCGAGAATATTTATAAAACTCACAAGTTGCAAGAATCTCTCATCGCTTCATCGTAATGGTAAAGTCCGTACAAGTCTTCTAGACACTAGCTTTCACAAGCTAAGTTTGACTGCAAGCGATATAAAAAATAAAAGGGCAAGATTAGTCTCAATCTCCAACTCGTCAATGTGGAATATGTTCTATAATTCCAAAGATGGACAATATTGAAGAGATCGATGCTTCGATAACTATTCAACCGCAATGGAAGCGATAATAATCTCTACAAACTGTTGATCCCCAACTCTTTAGAAGACAACTTAGTTGAATCCTACATCAAGAAGGAAAAGGCTATATACTTTCGAGTCTCTCTCGAAAAACAGTACAAAGACATTTAGAACATGTCCAAAATATATTTCATCAACAAATTCATGTCAATGAATTTTGAGGACAAAAAGACTTTGTTGCCCCAAATAAAGGAGCTCATGAAACTTCAATAAAAACTGGAGGAAAACGATATGCATCTTCTTGACAAATTTATGGTGGGAGTAATTCTATCTAAACTTCTTGCAAGCTGGGATCGATTCACTACTGATATATACCGCAAGAAGGCAGAAGTGAAGTTACAAGATCTTATGTGTTTCATCCGCATTAAGGATGAAGCCATGAATAAGATCAAAGTAGACTCTCTGTTTAAACAGTTTGCTAAGGTAAACACGGTCCAATCAGAAGATCAGAATGACAAAAAAAAACTCCTTTCAACAAAAAGGACTTCAAAAATCTAAAGATCAAGCCTAAAGAGTTCAAGTTGAAGTCCAAGGAAGATGCGGTGTACTTTAATTGCAATAAGAAGGGCTGCTACAAAAGAGACTGTAGATCCAAACCAAAGTAGAAAGAAAGAACACAAGAAATTTGAGCTTAACCTAGTTGCTATAGTTTTGCAGGTAGAATCGTCTACAATCGATACTGACTGGTGGGAATACACTGGAGTCTCCCGTCATGTGTGTTTCGTAAATGACACATTTACAATTTATTAACCTTCTTTCGAGAAGGTGACTTTGGAAAACAAGTCTCAAGCTGAAGTGAAGGGCATCAAGACATCGAGACAGTAGTGTTGAAGCTGACTACGGGTAAGCTACTTACTCTGTAAAATGTGAAGCATGTGTCTGTTGTCGCTAAGAACTAATCTAAGAAAGTCTCCTATGTAATGCTGGTACGAGAATGGACATCAAGGTTGGACAAATGGTGATGTCCAACATGGGTGCTTACTTCGTTAAAGCTTGTAGTACCGAAAGAATTTTTAAACTTCGGTTGTAGCTTCATCTATATCTAACAATGAGATAGATACTTCAGGCTACTCCCTTGCGTTATGGCATTATAGGCTAGGACATATTCACTGTAAAAGAGTAAACAAGATGTATAGCTTAGATTTCCAAATGTAGGGGTAAGAAAGTGGAGATATACGAAGTATGTGCTCAAAAAAAATTATTAGAAAATTATTTGAGAGGGTGAACCGAAGTACATACCTTATGGAGTTGGTACACTCCGACATCTGTGACTTCAAATACTTCACTACGAAAGATGGTATAAAGTATTTTCTCACCTTCATCGATAACTACTCGAAGTACATTTTCGTCTATCTACTCAAATCCAAGGATGGAGAGTTCAAGCAGTTCAAAGACTTCAAGACAGAAGTTGAACAACAAACGAGTCAACAACTCAATAAACTCAGGAGTGATTGAGACAAAAATATCGTTCTCTTTTTTCGTTCTGTAGAGAACATGGGATAGTCAACTCAACGAGACCACTGCTCTCTACTCCCCTCAATCGAATGGAGTTGCTGAAAGGAATAACCTTACTCTTACGAAAATGATGAAATACATTCTTTTAACAACATGACATTCGAACTGCTTCCGGGGAGAAGATGCTTTTACGGCTACATTTATCCTTAACATAGTGTCATTCGCACAATCAGAGATGCTCTTACGGCTACTTTTATCCTTAACAAAGTGTCGTTCGCACAATCAGAGATGACTCAACATGAACTCTGGTTCAAGGTTATACCCATCTTGAATGTTCTTCAAGTGAGGGGGTGTCTGGCATATGTTAAGCTTCCGAATATAAGATTCATAAGTTGGGCACAAGGACCACTAAGACAATCTCCTTGCGCAAAGCCGAGAAAATGGTCGAATCTTGTTTTAATAAACATCTTCTTAAGTTTCTACTTCTTGGATATTGTTGTAGCAACGTGGTTGCAACAGTTTTAAAGCTTTTCATTTCCAGCACTTGTAATCTTCTTTTTCGTTGTTGTTGTAATCTTCGGTTTATACATAAATAACAACAACTAGTTTCTGGTTTAATCCTTGAGAGTTATTCGAAATTTCACAGCACGGTTCAACTATGGTCTCCTGTTTTTCCTTGTCCGACATTTTTCTTTGTTATTTTCCGCACATAATAGTCCGTTTCTGACATCGTATTCGCAACAAATGTAGTCCAGTGGCACCAGGTAACCTATTAAGCCTTCTGCTAATTAGACTGGAAGGGCTGCCATTTAGGCTATTGCCCATCTGATATACAAATCATTCCGGCTGCCCACATTACAGCCTCGTCTCAAAGGGGTTAGGTTTTTCACCTAGCAAAGGTGTTGGGAGAAGAGAGGGAGAGAAAAGTTAGATCCATTCAAGAGATCTAAAGAGAGGCTTAAACAATTATGCTCAGACTGCCTCCAATTTTCAAGATCACAGGGACTAACAAAAACATTCAAATTAGGAATGGAATGGAATGGAATGGAATGCATTTAGTATTAGTGTAGTACCAAGGGGGTGTAGATGGCCATGACCACATACTGAAACACTCTGTTGCCAACAAAGGCAAAGGGGAGGAAGAACACATAGAAGGCAACCCCAAGTGCTAGGAATACAGCTATAGCTACCACCTAATAATCACACACAACACACAAATTATGTCAGTCAGTCAGTAGTAGTAGTAGTAGTAGTAACTTCAAATTTGGAAAAACAAAAAACAAAGAACAAAAAACAAAGAAATATTACCTGAAGAGGATGGTAAGGGAGTTGCCACCCATGCCTCCTCATTTTCCTCCCTCCCTCCCTCTCTCTCTCTCTCTCTCTCTCTCTCTCAAATGTAAAGAAAATAAACTATGAACTCTACTACTTTTTTTCGTCTACTCTCTTATTCTTCTTCTCACCAAAAGAACCACTGCATTGCAGCAGTCAAGAATGTGTGTGTGAGAGAGAGAGAGAGAGAGAGAGAGAGAAAAGGAGAGAGGAATGGGGCATGAGAGAGGAATTAATGTCATAAATTGAAGGGGGAGGTGAGGGAGAAACTGGAAAACTTTCCCAATTCTTTTGCATATAAATATTTTAAATCTTTGCTAATTTCACATGGGTCCCCAAAGGGCCCAAATCTTGTTATTTGATTAGAAGTATCGAGTTACTTATAATTATAACTATAATTCGCTTTGTCGATATTTTACTAGATTAAAGGATCATTTTGATTTCATTTCCACCAAAGCGGTTTTTGCATTTTAGTATACAAAATGCAAATGAAACCTCATTTGTGATGACCATACTCATCTGACTCTTGTGGTTAGTGAAAAGAGATATAACCTTTCTGGCTAGACGGACAGTCTCGAGATCAAATCGAGAAAGAGGTGTGGAACAGTAGGTCCAAATGGCATACAATGCAGCATACACAATTGCGTATCGTCGGACTTCTCAAGAAGAAAATCTCATTTGTGATGGACAATTATTGTTTTGTCAAACATAACTAATAGAAAGTCTTGGGATTATATTTGAATTTCGTCAACACTGAATCAGTTTCACCGGTGTGAATAATTTCAAGTATGTTATTTCAATATTTTGATAGTCATTTATTGACTTAAAATACATGAAAAGTGTTAGTTCAAGTGGTTAGTTTCATGGAGAGTTTCTCTAGCGGACAAGTTTTAAATTCCATAAGAAATATTAGTTTATGTCACATTATTTCTTTGTGAAGACCTATTGGAGCTATTCGACTTGGATACGGTGCGTAGCATGGAGCGTGTAGTATGGACGAATTGTGCAAAGTGGCACGCTCCTGCACAGTTATGCGCATTATGCGCTCTGCGAGCGTCCTACGACTACTACATTGATGGTTTGGTTGGTCAACCATCCCACTGGACGTGTGGAACGGTTACTATACGAATTTATATGAAAATATTTAATTGTTAACCGTCCTATGTAGGGGTCCATGTGGACTTGTGAGACGGTTACAAGGGATGATCCCCTATAAACAGTGTTGTGCAGTTTGGAGTTAGACTCTAAAATTCATCTTCTTCTCCTCCGAAACTTGTTCAAAAAAGACGCAATAGTAAAGAAGAAGTTATCCAACTTTTGCCCAGAGTTAGTCCAAGCCACCATTTATAGAAGCTTTGTTTTTCTCATTGCAAATTGCAAGGGTCTCAATGGCTTCATTCTAAAGGATCAACCAAATTTGTTGGTTCGAAAGCGATTTGACGATGAGAGTCAAATCTCACTTTGAGTAACGGTAGTTTTCACAACACCAACATTCGTTGGCAACAAATTCCAAGTACTTTACTGTTATTTCAGAGCTTCGCTCTCGTTTGACATTGTCAATTTGCAGCAACTCGACTGCTTTATATTGAGAAGTTAATTTACTATTACCACTCATGTGGATTCAAAGTCTGTAGACAGTTACAAAGGAAGAAGAAGAAGAAGAGCATTATTCGAATTAAGACAAAGAACCAAATTGAACCGAGGAGGAGATTCGATTAGGTTGCTTTAGTTTTAAAAATATTCCAAAACTAGAAACGGATTAAGACTTATACAATTATATAAATTTTTTAATTTTATGTATGTTTTATGATTAAAAATGTGTATATTTTAAAAACAACAATTCTATATATTTGCTTTAAATTCCAACGTTGACAATTTAACAACTAGTCTAACATTGGATCCAATAAAATACAACAGACGTATGTATAAAATAAATTAGTTTTAATATAATTTAACCACAACAACTTTGGGTCCAACCTATTAAACAATATAAATAGTCCAACCGAACTAACCTAATCGATAATCGGTTCAATTCGGTTTCGGTCATGACTAATCTTGATTCGGTTTCGATTTTGAATTTTTAGAAGTTTAGCTTATATTCGATTTGACCAATTCGGATCAGTTTAAACCGGATAAATCGAATGCTCACCCCAAGATAGAACCTATTTTGAGGTCATACGGCATAATCTTTTTTGAGTTCATGTGGGAGAACATGTGTTTAAGTTTTGCATAAGTTTCAATAACAAAAACCATAATCTCCCTGAAAAAAGGTCTTGTTTGGTTCATGGAAAGGAAAAAAAAACTAAATTCAATTCTTTGCTCTCTTCTTTTTTCTTTGCAAAATTACAATTTTTAGTAAAAAAAAAACGATGTTTGGAAAGGTCCGAAAAATTGGAAAAAGAAATGAATAATTAGGAAAAAAAAAAGTAAATCAATGGAATGAGTGGGGTAATTATTTCCTCCATATTTTTTTTTTTCAATTAGGAACCAATTTTCTTTCCTGGTCATTTCTTTAGCATCTAAATTCAGTTTCTTTTCCAATATCAGGATTCTACGAAACAAACGTGGCCAATGATAACAATAAAGAATAAATACTCCCTATTTTTGCCCATCTAGTATACATTTTTGATCACTAAAAGTCATACCTATCGACATAATATTATATTAACGTTTTTTCCGTGAAGTCGTGACATGTTGATTACGATGAGAGGTTTCCGTGAAAATAGGTACAGTTCGAATCCCCATAAAACTTATAAGAAAAAAAAAACTATGAAGAAATAAAATAATCTTTTTTTTATCATCCATGTTAAAATGAATAGATAAAATAGTTTAACTTTCTTAATAATACAATTAACCAAATATCACGTTAATTTTTTGGTTGACTCGTATCAAAAGAATGGGAGGAGTATATAAATAGAATAAGTGTGTATTTTACATTAATATTTCTACGAACACATTTATCAATACATATTTTATATTTATTGATATATATTTTAAATAAATATACATTAATAAATGTAATGATGAAAATATTAATATAAAATAAATGTTAAGAAAACCTATAGAATAATACCTATCATACTTGATTCGAATGTAAGAAAAGATCTTGTCCTTCTTTATTACCTATTAAATCTAGTGATAAAAAAGAGGGGGTATGTTTGGTTGTTTTTCTTGTTCTTGTCGCTCACTCGGCACACTTTTTTTTTCTTTTTCTTTTTCTTTTTCTTGAAAGCAGGCTTAGATTATTAAATGAGTGGTAGATGCTGCACGCCACATCACAATATTTCTCTGTTTCTTTCTTTACATGTGAGCTGTGTGGCACATGTGACTCTCTCTCTCTCTCTCTCTCTCTCTCTGCACATCATTTAATGGTCAAAGAGTGGAGACAGGTTATGATAGTGTGCTTTGAGTGATGGAGATATTTTAACAAAAGATTGAAAGATATAGAACAAATCAAGTCACTTTCTAGATTCTGAGTTCATATTAGCTCATTTGGTAGATCAATAAAATTTAGTTAGAATTTTATGATAGTTTTAACCCATCCATTATAGTTTGGGTCTCATAATCTCTATATTCAGAATATAAAAACTTATTTCGTATAATAATAAGGTTCAATTTTGATTCTCAAATTCTAGATTCTAGAATTTATATTACTTTTTTACCACATAAATTTTTAACCACAAATCATTTGAAACCAGTGGTCATTTTATCATTTTCCACTATTCTCATACAAATCCAACGGTCCAATCCATTCTATATTTATTTTTTATTACAAATTTGAGCTTAATCTAACTAATGATGCTCTTTAGAGAAAAAGATTAAATTATCTTAATGTCACTTTAATTATAATGTTTGAATGTTTTTGGCATCTTAAAATTTTACTTTCCAATTTTGGCATTTCAATTTTATAAATTGTCCTTTCGAAATATTTTTCGTTAATTTTGAAATATATTAGAACAACTTCAAAAGAATATATGACAATACAAATATTTAAATTATGCTTTTGTACTAAAAAATATACTTTTGAAGTTGTCTCCATGTATTTTAAAATTGAAAAAATATGTTTTAAAAGAACAATTTATAAAATTGGAACGTCAAAATTCAACAACGAAAAGATAAGATACCGTTATAGTTGAAATACCATTAGAATAATTTAGCAAAATGAAAAACTAGCCATCATAGTTTAGCCTTTGTTGGGTTGATGAGAATGAACAAAAACTATTAAAAATCAGAATGACTGATATTGTGCCAAATATCAAATGCAACAGCATTACCTTCATTTTTTCAGGCAGAGCAAGAGACATGGCATGTGATTGTAGATCAGGATGGTAGAGCAACTGCTTGTAGCCTTCCTTGTCCTTATGCTATGTGATTCCTTCCTTCAATGTCAGGAGATCTCCAACAAACTAATTTGTATCTAACATGTAACAAAACTTGTAGTATCATATGTATGCCAAGTATTGGATTTGCAATATAAACACCATCATTTATGATAATACCAGTTGCAAGCAAAACAGTTCGACTAGAAAAACTCAAATAAGAATTCAAAATAAGAAATTATAATACACATGAATATAACACGTGAATTTTACTTAATATTTAAAATGTACTTATTTTTATGTTTAGGAATGGCCGAGTTTTAAAAATTAAGAGCTCATGAACTTTTCTACGATTTTATGAAAAAGAAAATGCATATTATTTTTTGGGCTAATTAGTGTTTAGATCCTAGGTTTATATCAACTTAGAGTTTAAGTCCTAATATGCCAATTGGAAAGTTTGGACACCGAATAATTTTTTTTTCAATTATACCTTTCCTCCCAATATCCAAGAATGAAACTTTTCAATTATACCTTTTTCAATTATACCTTCTATATAAAGTGGAGGATACAATGGAAAAGATTGGAAAAAAAAAAATCCAAGGCCTAAACTTTTCAATTGGACATGATAGAGCTTAAACTCTAAGCTGATATAAAATACAGGATCTAAACTCTAGTTAGCCATATTTTGTTTATGTTGTCAACCAAACAATCCCTCACATTGGTGTTTTGCCTTTGGACTAGTGAAAGATATTCCCACATTGGCTACACCACCAAGTGTGTATCTCAACATGATACTTTGTATGTGTTGAGGTGTGCACATGGAATGTGGTGGGGCACATGTGGTATCATGTGGGTTGTTTTCCTAGGAGAAAAAATGAATAACTTCTCAAAGAATGCATTTATGTTTTTTGTCACTATTTTAGAAAAAAATTTCTTAGGTGCTAGGTTCCAAAACTCGGACTCAAGGACTCAAAGTGACGCTTTGTTGTGCGCAGCGTATTGTGCGCGCAGTAGAGTACGCGCTGCTTTGTGCACGCGACGTTGTACGTGCTGCTTTGTGCGCACGCTTTCGCTGATTGCAGATTTAATCAGTTGTGGAAAGATACGATCGTTAATTCAAATATGATTTTTGTGAGATTTGAATTTAATACGTTCCTATTTTTTTTGTTACTGATTGGTGACCAGATTTCGGATTAAGGTTTCCACCATATGCCTATAAATATTCTTTTCGTAGTCCTTCTGAGAACTAACTTCGAAATTGAGATACGAAGAGAGCTGCTGCTGCTGTCGTCATTGGAGTCCAGAGGAGTTCGTGCGAGTTTCAGAAGATGTGACGACGAGCGTTCCAGTTGTTCTATTCAGAACTTGCTGGTTCCTGAAAGCAGATCGTGTGGAACGAATCTTGCTTTGAGCAACAGTGATCGTCATCACCCCAACAAGCATAGTTCTTCTGTCTTCCTCTTTTATTTCTCTTCTGCAAGTTATAATTTGTTCTGTCCGGTTGCAACTGCGATTGCAAGGAAGAACGAAATTATTTTTCTGATTATTATAATCTGTTTTAGAAGTTATAATCGAGATATATTATAGTTTTTTTTATTGAAAATCAAAAAAAGTCAGAGTGAGATATCTGTGGATGAAGCTCTAATCTTGACTACAATTTTAAAATTCAACGGAGGGGATAACCTCTGTCTGATTCTGTTTATCCATTTTCGGTGTATCCCCGGAACCAACATATAGATTATTATAAAATTGAGTGTGGACGTTTGCATGGGAACAAGGAAAAGCTAATGTTGCATAGGGCTTTGCCCCCCTCTGTGAACATCATAGGGATGAGAGAAATGGATGCTCTGATGGCCTTCTCCTGTCCAGTGCCTCTGAACAATTTGCATAGGTCCACAACAAGAACAAAGATTAACAAATGAAATACCTGTTACTCCATTGTCTTCTTCTTCTGGATTCTGACAAGTCTCCTCTTTCTCTTTCTAGCTGATATTTCACTCTTTTATCACACCCCCAACAAAAAGTCTTCCTGCCTTGGACTTCCTGTCTAAATCTTTGCAAAATGCGTATTCTGTAAAATGTCCATTTTTATTCGTCCATCAAAAATAATAAAAATATTCATTCTACTATTTAAGAATTGTTATGTTATCATTTTTATCCAACCTAAAATTAATTTAAAAATAATTTGGTAAACATCTATACTAGTTTTAACCACAAAAATGGACTCATTCGATCAATTCAGTTTAATCAAATATATATATATATATATATATATATATATATATATATATTAGAATAAACGTAGAAAAAGAAAGAAAAAAATATAAGAGAATATCTCTTATTCGTGTAATCACATAGTGGGAGGCAAATGTCTTATTTATATCACCCAATGAAGACGTAATACTAATATCTAACCAACGTGGGACTAAAATAATACAAAGTAAAAATTCAACACTTTAGTAACCCACGTTATAACACTCCCTCTTTGGATGGCCACCATCTCTAAGGCTATTGTCTCGTTAAAACTTTGCCAGAAAAATCCATTAGGACAAAACTTGTGCGAAAGAAAATAGTACAATCTTTAGGATGACCTAGATAGGTGTTGGACACGCTTAATGTTGCCTCATGAAAACCTTGTCAGAAAAAACCCAATGGAAAAAAAAAATTCATGACTAAGAAAAAAGAGTACAACGCGTTATAGTCCATACAAAATGTATCTCCCCGTGAAAACAATCGCTCCCCCTGATGATGTTGATCCTGAACAGTCAGCTGATGAAGACGTCGCATTCCAATTCCATGAAATAGTTTCTGAAAAGTTGACTTTGACAACGATTTGGTGAGCAAGTCTGCAAGATTATCACTTGAGCGAACTTGTTGGACGTCAATATCAAAGTTCTTCTGAAGCTCATGAGTATAGAAAAACTTCGGTGAGATGTGCTTGGTCTTGTCTCCTTTAATGAATCCACCTTGAATTTGTGCAATACATGCTGAATTATCCTCATGAATATCACACAGTATCTGTGGTAGGGAAAGGTGATAGGAGCTACGAATGTGTTGAATCACGATCTCAGCCAAATACATTCTCTACTTGCTTCATGGAGAGCCAACGCTACCAAAAGAATACATATTAGCGACGTCAAAAAATGTCGCTATAGGTAAAAAAAAATGTCGCTAAAATATATTAGCAACGTAATTAGCGACGTTTTGGAGTTGTCGCGTAATCCATGGTCGTTGACAAGGAATTCGTCGCTATAGCGATGCATATTTACGACGCGTACACGTCGCCAAATTAGCGATGTTCAACTACGCGACGTCGGTATATCAGCGACGTTGTATATTGTCGCATAATGTCGCCAAATCAGCGACATTATCAACGACGTTTTGCTACACCAATGCTGACCTAGCAGAAATTGTCATGTCAGTTTTTTAGCGACGTGTAGCGACGTTTTGACACAGATTAGCGACGTCCTTGATACCAATTAGCGACGTTTTAACATAATTTAGCGATGCACTGTCACGTCGGTAAACGTCGGTAAAAGTCGCAGAACGTCGGTAAATTTTAAAAAAATCCAAAAAAATATACAATTTCTAAAATTATTTTCCAACAAAAGTCTGCCTGCACTTATAAAATCACACTTTATATAAATAGACCCGGAGCAACCCTCCTGTCACCCTCACTTTTCTAAATAGGAGTAATTTAGTTATTTGGCATAGTTATTTTATTTTTAGTGATTTAATAATAATTTGTGTGCTATATATTTATTTAGTGACTTGTATTAATTAATTATAGATAGTGGGCGAGCCTATTAGTTAGACTTGACACATGTGAACCCAATTAGACTTGTCATGACAACTTATGAGCCCAACATGGACTAGGCCCATTGAAACCCATTCCCTTTACTAATTAGGAGGTTTAGAGCTAATTTGGATTAGTTTAAGGACTTCCCATTTTAGCCCTCATTAATTATTCTTCATAATTAATCATTGGGGGCAATTTGGACTTTGTAAAGTTGCTTGGAAAAGGGAAAACCTGGCCGGCCCCTATAGGGAGGCTTTCTCTCTCTCTCCTCTTCATATTACACTCATTTTGAGATCCCCAATTCACTTCATCCCCTTCATCAATTCAACCCAAATTCTTTCATTCCCTCTCATTTTCATCACTTGGAGAGCATTGGAGATTGGATTGGCAAGGAGCACTTGGAGAAGGAGCTTTGGTAAGAAGATTGTGTCTGGATCGAGTCCATTGTACATTTTATTGGGAATCCATATCCCAATAGGTATAGATCTGAAT
This sequence comes from Iris macrosiphon, assembly GCA_036927795.1. Taxonomy (NCBI): domain Eukaryota; kingdom Viridiplantae; phylum Streptophyta; class Magnoliopsida; order Asparagales; family Iridaceae; genus Iris; species Iris macrosiphon. The sequence continues at coordinate 172,579,339 of JAYESA010000003.1, forward strand.
TCATCTCTAATTTGACTTCCAAATCATGCATCTAACTATTAGGAATTACCCCTTGGCTTAGGGCTTGTCACGACCCGCACCCGGGTTATTCGGACACGAGTACGTGGGCACGTCCAGCCTACGCCGCAGTGTCGGCGGTAGTACGCTATCTAGGTCATAATCACAGGTAATTCAGAATCTATCTCATCCACAATAAAGTAAATAGACAAGGAAAATGACAGGGAAAATAGAAATGATAAGATTTTCATAAGACAAATTGTGATATACAAATCCATGGTTTAATACAGAATTCCGAAGATAAATCGGGGACAAACCCGATTACTGTGCTGAAAGAAAATACTAGCTAACTGGCTGCTACTCCTCAAGGGTAGTCTCCTGAGTAGGAACCGGCTTCTCAACTGTATCACCTGCTGCCTCATAGGGATCATAATAGGTAGGGGCAAAGTTCTCATCATCGCCTAAAACAACGGATCCAGTCAGGAAAGGAACAAAGTACACAATGCACAACAAGATTAAACTAAATATTTGTGACAAGTAGGAAAAAGACTGACTAAGTATCATGATCAGAGTATGCATAATAAATAGTAAAGATTAACTGAGAATTAATGCTATAAATCAGGACTATAAGTAAAACATGATTAATTTTTATAAACCAGGAATAAGGGTAAAACAGGAATAAAATGTGACAGGGAATGTAACTGTAACCAGGCAACAAGAACTGCAACACGACAAGAACTATTGTGTGTGAACACGTGTATTTAGAATACATAGTTGGCATGTAGGGGCTTATAAGGCTAATCCGGCCGTCATAGACTGCTATTAAACATGAATAATTGAGATCCGGCTGAGGGTACAGTCGCGTACCAACAGCTATTAAATACGGCAGGGGGAAGGGTAAACTACATGCCTTCTAGTATTCTCCCACCCGACATGAAAAACAAGACATGAACTCCAGTATTCAAGACATAAAATCCAGTATTCTAACACTACGTGTAATCATCAAGGGTACTAGTAGAGCAGGGAATTAATTATCACAATATAAAGATTTAAACTTGAAGTGCAGGTACTTGCATGTTGTTTGGATCCAATTATAGTTTGTATCTCGGGGAAATTTCTAGAAATGTGTCCAGATGCTGAAATAAACATTACCATCATGCTCAGAAGATATCAAATAGCTAGAAACGCCTGTCTTTGAGTCCAATTTGGAGACAAGGGCAAAAACGGTAATTTCGGGCCAAAATGGGGTCCGCCGGTAGGCCCGCTTTGCACCGAAAAACGTGTCAGGATCAAAGGTCTCCAATTTCACCAAACTTAGTGTCCACAGGTCAGAAACGATGATACGAACCCAACGGAACTTCCAGAATTGGATTCCGATGAGCCGAACACAAAATCGCCCGTCGAGTGGGGCCTGTGGGGCCCACGACACGCGATTTCGTCAACGTTCTCAGAATCGAACCAAACTTGGGTCACAGGACCAGCGTATCTCTACGAGTCCGATGGCGCAAGTTTCGTTTCAATCCGACGTGTGTACACAAAGTTAGGGTAAAATACAGAAAATTCGGATACGGGGCGATGTCCGCGGATACGCGTTGATCCCGGTGTGCACGCACACCCGAATCGACTTCTGTGAAATCCTGCACGTCCGTATCAACGACGCGCACGTATCTGTGAAGATCGCGCGCGACCAAGTCGTCCCGTTTGGCGGGGCGTACTCAGTTCCGGGGTGAAACAGGGTCTGGTTTTTCCTGTTTTTGGATCGCGGTGTGCGATCACCACAGGACGCGATGCCCCGAGCGGTTTGTCCGGGCACCGAGAGGGTCATACAGGCTACGCGTTACAATTTACGGAATTGGAAACGGGGCAGCGAGGAGAAAGATATGAGTACCTGAACAGGATCCGAAAATCGGGTCTTCACCGTGTCCGTCACGACACAGGACACAGTGTCCTGTGTCCACTGTCGTGTCCGACTGAAATAGGGTTAGGGTTAGGGCTTGGACACGGCCGGAGGAGGGCGGCTCGGGCGGCTCTGCGACGGAGGGAGGCCGAGGGCGGCTCGCCGGGGGAGCGGGGCGTGCGGGGACGGCCGGCACGGTGGGGAGGAGCGGTGGCTCGGGGCCGAGGGAGGCGGAGGGGGGAGGGGGTCGTCGTGGCCGGAGGGAGGGGCGAGCCGGGCGGAGCGGCAACGGCGCGACGGAGGCGCCAGCGGAAGCGGAGCGGGGAGAGCGGGTCAGGGGGGGTGAGGGTTCAGGCGGGTTCGGGTCGGGTCGGGCGGCGGGTGGATCCGACCCGACCCGCTAGCATTGGCGGGCTGGGCTCGGCCCAATGGGCTGGGCCGGGCCGGTTGGGCCTGATTTATTAAATAGAATAATAATAATAATAATAATAATAATAATAATAATAATAATAATAATAATAATAATAATTAATTAATCAATTAAATAAATAAATAAATAGTTTTAGGTGATTTAAAAATAGGTCCGGGGCCCGATAAATTCCAGAAAAATTACCCTAAGTCCAGTTTTCCATTTTACACCCAAAAATATTATTTCCATGATATTTTAATATTATTTATTAATAAATAAAAATCATTTAATAATTAAAAACCCTGATTTTAATTACAGAAAATTCCCAGAAAATCCCAAAAAATTGTAAAAAATCCTAATTTAAAATTCTTGCAAAATCTGGGGGTTTACAGGGCTACCCATATGATCAAGAATTGAGTCCATATAACTTGTATTGAGAAAGTTACATGGTAATTTGTGTCCTATAAGGAAAAATTACGAGATTGACACATCAATTGTATGTCATGAGACTAATTAGATCCAATTAGACTTAGATCGAGGTTGTGGGAATAGGTACGTATCCACAATTGGGCACGAGTAGAGCATATCGTAGTAATTTGTGATACGGAGATCATTTTTGGGTAACTTGTATAATTTTTCTTCAAATCTTATTGTAGCAAGTTGCATTAGTTATTATTATAGGTAATTAATGTGTATTATTGATTATTGTGGAGGATCGTGGGTTTTGGCATTTTATTTGGTGAGTATTCAATTGTGTACTATATAATGTTTGATGAAATGGTTTAGTATGGAGGAAGTGTATTTAGTCATAGTATCATATATATATATATATATATATATATATATATATATATATATATATATATATATATATATATATATATATAATTGTATTTGAGTTATGCATATGTATGTATTGTAATGGGGTTGGCATTTGGGTATTGTGAGTGTTGTCAGAGTTTTTAGTTCTTGGTTCAGGTACAATATGGGAGAAAGTCGGGTTAGATAGGTAGCAGTCAACATATTACTGGGTGATAAGGTTTGCATGTGTACTTGGAGATTTGGGAGCAGTAAGGTGTATATGGAAATCATATGAGTTATACTATATAGGTGTGTCTGACACACCTTAGTATCAGACAGTGGGCAATGGAGTGTGACTGTGATCAAGTATAGAGAAGGGTGTGTTAGTATACATTGTGTGAGGGGGGAATTTTGTATGTGTATCATGGAGAGTTAGTATCGTAGCAATTTGGGAATGTAATTTGTGACAGTGCGGTGTGATTGTGGTATTAGTTCAAGCATTTGATGTATGTAAACCCCCTCACCAAAAATAGATATTTTGTGTGTATTTTATATTATTATATTTATTATAGATATTAAATTTCTTTAGAGTATTCTCTTAGTTAATTAGAAAATAAATTTCTTAGTATATTTACTTATGTAAATATTTATTTAGAATTATTTTTAGGCTATTTTAGATTTTTGGATATTTTTCTAGAATTTTTAGCTAATTAAAACATAGGGAACCTAAATTTCTAGGACTTTCATGATTTACTATGAGACCATACTTTCATATTGTTCCTACCAAATATTTATTTTAGGTTAAAATATTTAATTATATTTTTCTGTAATTTATTTAGAATTTTAAGAAATTTATTTAGATTTTTGAAATTATTTAGGATTTATTTGGATATATATAGTCTTAATATTAGATAGATAATAATTTAATGTTAATAGATATTAATAAGATTATATATAAATTATTTGAATTATCTTTAATTATATTTAAGATTATAAATTATTGAGATAAATTTAAACTCTATTTTAAATTAATTCAAATCCTGAACCTACTAGGAAAGCAACTTTATGCATATCCTATTCTTATTTAAATTGATCATAATCCTATCCAAATTAACCAATCCTAGTCGTATTTAATTAAGTAGTGTCCACCATTATAAATATCCCATCCTTCATATTTTTCTTCCCAAAATTCTCTCTTTTTCGTCCAAAAATAGTCAAAATTCGTCATAAATTCAGCCTCATTTTCTATTAGTTATGACGAATTAAAAAGATGATATCTCCTAGCTCCGGACTCCAAACGTGCTCTAGTTTTTTTTGTTAGAACTATATCAAGGTTAGTTTTCTGATTATATAATTTATTTTAATAATTTATGAACCTATTTTTCCAGAATATTCCGAAAGTGCCAGCTGTCCGAAATCAGACGCATTTTCGTATTTTCGAGATTTTGGGAGATCCCGAACTCGGAATTATGAACCGTTTAAAGTTTCGGAAAGCTGACATGATGAAATTCCAGAAAAGTATTTTTTCAAAATTTAAAATATAATTTTATTCTACTGTAAAATTTGTGCAAACGTAGACGTAAATAGGAAACCACCAAAAACTATCATCTGTGCGCCCTTGTGGCCATAACTCTTTACCGACTTATAATTTTATAAAATTGTCGATTCCAGTGTTCATGTAGCATTGAAATATATAAGATTCCATACACAAATCCAGAATTTGAGTCAGTTGACTTTTTGGTCAATGGATTGTCTCGATTTGCGTGCCACGGATCACAAATCCTTAAAGTTGACTTTCTTTGGACCAAAATTAGAGCTTAACAATAAAATTAGATTATAATAAGATTAAAATACTATTTTAGGTTATTTTTATTCATAATTAAAATAGATTAAATGGAGGAACCTATTTACCCACTTTTGTAACCTAACTTGTTTAATTTATGTGACGGGTAGATCGGACGACGCCTTGAATTGGGACTTCATCATTTTCAGACCAGGCAAGATACCTTGCCAAATTATTTACAGTACTTTGCATGCTTATTATATTTCTGTATATTTATTGCATTTCTGTATATTCATTGCATGTGTAGTTCTTTCAGTCATTATTATATATTAGATATGTTGACACACACTTGACACCTAGTATCATGAGAGGACAATAATTAGGCGTATGGGATTTTAACCACTATGGTAAACCGTAGTATATAGCTCGCACTACGGGCGTGTGTCGCGCTGGTCGCTACCCCTGCGGTATATCGATTTCTGGAGTCACGCTGGTCGCTACCCCCGCGGTATATCAATTTCTGATGTTCTAGACGGATGTGTGAGTTGTGAGGTAGATCGAGTAGCCTACCCTTGCCCATACATCGAAAAGTTGTCCTCATTTGCATTCATATAGATGGTCTTGTACAGCGTACTTATTTATTTTCAAATAATATGCATGTTTACTGTATTCAAATTGGCTCGCTTTTCTGTATCTTGTTACGTCCCTCTGAGGACCTGGTCCCCTTCCAGGTGTGTCCGTTCTTGAGTATTTGCAGGAGCGCAGATTTGGATGGTTATATATGTTCCGTGGATGTCTTCTCTTCGAGCCCGTGGTCGTTAGCGGGTATTCTTATATTGTGTTTATTGTGGTGTACCTTTACATTCGAGTTGGTAGTAGATTTGTTTCCATCCAACTATCCTCCTTAGATACTTATATTGAGATCTAGTTTCATAGACACTGGTTAGTTATTTATATTAATTTTCTGGGGATGAGATTTAGATTATACCCTGTGACTTGTGACTTATGTTTATACCACTTGTGGATCGATATTCATATTATAGCGTACGTGTGGATTTTGGTTTCCATATATTGGAGTTGCCATATCCATACGGCTGGCATGCTTACGTGTCCTAGTCCTACGTATTTTGGGGACTAGGGCGTGATAATGTATCAAATAATATTTGGGCATTTGAAACAGCTGCAGACTCAAAGGGGAGTATACCTGTGTGTGAACAACCAAGTAAGAGGAGAGCAACTGCATCTTAGAGCAGTGCAGTGGCGTGCTCAAATATAGGTGGAGTTGTCTATTAGGGGGATAATTGGATAGTGAGGGGAGCTTGGTAGCAACCTGCTAGTGAGGCAAGGTTTTGTAGTAAAGAATTTAGATAATTGAGTACTTGTATGCCTGTGTTTAAGTTGGCATTTACCGTATAGATGTAGGCCTGGAGCAACTTGAGTTGCAGTGATGGCTTGGTTGTGAGTATCAGTTATGAAGAGAGAGGTAGGGTATTGGCCATGATGGGTATCCGTGTTAGGGAGATTAATTATTTGAGTATCAAATAGGGTGTTAACAATAGTATATTAGTTAGTAATATAAGTTAAGTTAGAGTATCAGTTATTAGTTGCATCAGTTAGTATATGAGTAATATTAGTGTTAGATGATAGGTTATATGTTAGTGTGTCAGTTAGTTGTTCAGGTATTAATTAACTAATGTTATAAGTTAGTATATAGTTAAGTGATTAATTAGTAAGTTTGAGGTTGGTAACAATTAATTAGTAATGTATCAATTAACTATGTATTAATTAGTAGTATATATAGGTAAGTCAGTATATATAGATACGTAGAGTATCTTATTATATAGATATTAGTGTTATTAACTAATATAGCTAGTATTGACTTACAATAGCTTGTTAATAGCTCATATGAGTCTAAATACCTTAGTGTGAACCTAGAAACTTGTGTAGGTCTTAAGTTTGAATAGTTGACCCCAGAAGTCAACCTTGACCTAGTTTGACTAGTGAGACCTAGTAATGGCCTAGAAATTCATAATAGTGCATTCTTTAACTCTTTTCTCCTTCATTACACCTTTTGACATAATATTTCTTAAATAGGATTGTGTGACACCAGCTTGGACATTGAGATACACCCTTTGCTAGGACCAGAGGCGATGTCACCCTCACTTTTCCAGCTAGTGGTAATTTGATAATTTGGCCTAGTTATTTAAATTTTTGTAATATAATGTTAATATTAGTAGGCCATGCATACTTATTTGATGCTTTTATTAGTTATTTAATTATTAAAGTGCCATATTTAATTAGAGGCTTGTAGCATTTAATTTAGTTAGTGGGCTAGCCTATTTAATTTGACTTAACATTAGTGGACCTAAATTAGACTTGTCATGACAAATAGTGAGCCAACATGGACTAGGCCCAATGAACCCATTCTCACTAATTAACTAAGGAGAATTAGTTTAATTGCAAGTAGTTAAGGTGGATGAGATCTAATAATTTCTATCCTATTACAGGCTCGCTGGGCATGATACCATACCACAAGCGATAAATAGAGCCCTGCATGGGTTACCATTAAAACTATGTCACGCCCCATTCCCAAAATATACGAGACCAGGCCACGTGGAAATGGCCAGCTAATACGACTCCGAAAGATTTCCTAATTTAATGGACCCGGTGAAGCGTATTACGCTGTCCTAAAATACTATCAAGTCCAATATGCTAACATGCACCACAGAATATAAATAAGAAGTGCTAAAATAAATACTGGAAATAAGTACGGAGTCTGGATGTCATAATACAACACAGATAAGTCTGATGGGAACAAACCCACTGAATACAATGCTGAAATAAAAGTACGGAATGACAGATAAGAATACTAGACTAGACCATCGACTAGCTAGATAAAGATGCTCCAGCCCAAAGCAGCAGTGTACCCCAAATCATGGAAACTCCTCTGGAAATGCCTCAAAGTCCTCAGCCACAAATCCGATCTCCACTCCTGCTCCGTAGATGGTCGGGTACAAGTGCTCGTCCGGATCTAGAAAGAAACCAGGTCCTCAGAGGTACGTAACAAGATACAAAAAGTACATGCCATAAAGTAAATATTGTGTAAACTCAAGGATGAACTAACCAGCTAAGTAAAATGCACTTGAGACAACCTTGATACGTATGGGTAGGTAAAAGGTATAAAGCGTAGCGTCAAGCCAGAGGCTATGTATCTGACATTAGCTGTAAAATGGATGCCAGAAGTATATGCTGACTACATCACCGATCATGATAGCACGCAGCTAGTAACCTCTGTCGGATGTATCGACAAGCATGTACGCCCATAACCGGATAGCACATAGCCCATAACCGGGTAACACATAACCCATAACCGGGTAACACTGAGGCTCACGACCCAGTAGTTTACTCTGAAACTACGGTAGCCAAATGTCTGTCCCATACGCCCACTAATTGTCTTTCCTGTCCAATGCCAATGTACAAGTCGCGAATATGACTTGGACATCTCGTACTATAATGCAAGTCACTAAAGAAATATACAACTATGCTAAATACCGTCACACGTGCTGCTCACAATGATGACCAGTCAAGTATGAAGCTCGCGTCCCTACATGAACTCACTCTATGACGTGCAATGATACGTGACAAGGCCCATGGAGTCATAATGATAACTCCTCAACTTTAGGTGCGTCCACTAGACACTAGGTCAAACACAGATCCTAACGTCAACGCCTTCGTCGACTGCACCCGAGTCATTCTCAAACGTACACAATTATATAATATTAAATAAATAAAATATGCGAACTATAATAATTGAATTTAAACAGCACAACAAGGCAAGGTATACTTGTCTGGAACTCCGATGTGAACAAGTAAGGATCCGGAACCCGCTGCCAAGGTTGAACTGTCCTGGATGCCTATAAATATAATAACAATATATCAATCACTACATCATGCTATGCTAAGCGTACACAAGTGTAAACCCTCTGATTTTTCAGAAATTTTTAATTTGGTTTTTTTTATAATTTTCTATAATTTTTTGGGATTTTTCTGTAATTAAAACTAAGGTATTTATAATTAAATGATTTTTAAATAATGTTGATTAATATTAAAATATTATAGAAATAATATTTTATGGTGGAAAATGAAAAAATAGACATAGGATAATTTTTCGGGAATTTATTGGACTCCGAAAGTATTTTTAAAGCCCTAAAAACTAATATAAATTTAAACCGAATTAAACCCTGACTGAACCCGGTTTATTCTTAAATAAACCTAACCAAACCAAACCCAGCCTTAACGGGTCGGGTCAGATCCGAATCAAACCCGACCCGGACCCGAAACCCTCACCGAAACCCTAATCCTAATCTCATCCGGAAATACTGTTCCGGCGCCCTAAAAAGCGTCTCGAATTCCACGCCTCGCCTGAACCCTAGCCATCTCTCTTCTCCTCCGCCCGTAGCCCCGCTCCGGTCACCCTCCGTCATCCCCGACCTCCCCTCACCGCCCTAGCCTGAACCGGAATCCCTCGACTCCTGCTCCTCCGCCCAGCCTCCATCTCCTTCCCCGACCCCGAGCCGCTGTGCTTCACCGGACTCGACCACCATGTTCACCCCTCATTCGCCCCCTCGCCGGAGTAGACGACCCACAACCCTCCGGCCAGCCACCTGACCTCGATCCCCCATCACCACCACGGCCCTCTGTATATTCTGGTAGCACCTCGTTCCCGTTCCCCCGACGCCTGCATCCAACCCCGAGCCGCCGGGTAACTCGATGAGCCCCGCCTGAGCACCAAGCAACACCGCCTCCATCATCCCGTCCACCTTGTCGACCCGCCTGAACCATCTCCCTGACTTTTCCTTCTCCTTCCCCGACTCCTCCTTCCCAGCAGAGAACCACCACTCCCCGCCGGACTCCAGCAGTCTCTGGCCAGACCCCCATAACCACCACCTCTTCTACTTCCTCCCCCTGCTCAGCTGTCCCCCTGACCGGACCCCGCCGACGACTCCGCCACGCCTCCACCAAGCTCCTCTGCCTCCCTCAGCTCCGGCCAGCCACGGTGAAGCTCCGGCCATCTCCCACATCAAACCCTAGACCGGACACAGCCCGGACACGGCACAACCCCGTGTCGGTGTGTCAAGACGACCCACGGACACGAAGAACCCCGTTCCACGGAGCCCTGTTCAGGTAACCCGTTCTCTCTCCTCGTTGTTCTGTTTTCCATTCCGTCTGTTGTAACGCATAGGCTGTGTAACCCCCTCGATGCCCGGGCAACCCATTCGGTGCGTCGCATCCTGTGGCGATCGCAAACTGCGATCCAAAAACAGGAAAAATAACACCCCATTTTCACCCGGAACTGAGTACGCCCCTCCAAACGGGATGACTTGGTCGCGCACGACCTTCACCGAAATGTGCGCGCCGTCGATACGGATATGCAAGATTTTACAAAAGTTGTTTTACATGACACAATCGCGTATCATGGGCCCCGCGGCTCCACTTGACGGGCAATTTTGTGATCGGCTCATCGGAATCCAATTCTGGAAGTTCCGTTGGGTTCATTTCATCATTCTGGACTTGTTGACACTAAGTTTGACAAATTTGGAGACCTTTGACCCTGACACATTTTCGGTGCGAAGTGGCCCACATATGGACCCCGCTTTGACCAGAAACTGTCATTTTTGCCCTTGTGTCCAAATTGGACTCAAGGACAGACGTTTCTAGCTATTTGATATTTTCTGAATCTGATGGTGATATTTATTTCAGCAAACAAAGGAGTACCTGCAAATCACACTGAGACCAGAGCTACAGTTGGAGCCAGAACCCCAGGCAAGTGTACCTTGCCAAATCTTGCAGTTCTTGTTACTTATTTTTTTGACTTATTTATATATTGTTGTACATGTTTAACCTAGGACCGTGTGACTTTACTTAGCATCCGATTAATAGTCGGGTGCCAACACCGTACGCGGAGTTGTGTATCGTCACCTAGACATGGATACCGAGACCCTATACTTCTCGTACTTGTCTTATCAAGTTCATCATAACCCAGGACACTTGACACTATTCATGAGACAGAGTCTTCCTGTGATATTCATGGTGATTCTGTATAGGATACATGTTACATGACATATTTTTTTTGCTTAGATATTACATGACTGGTTGCATTAGATATGATCCTGCGTGGCATGGACATGAGGCGTATGATTACATTGGGTGGGAAGAGTCACACAGGCTACAGGTTGACTATATTATGTCGGCGTCTCAGTCTCTCTCTGAGCTAGACAACCACATGATATCACTGCTACCGGCTCCCCGACACAGAGCTTGTAGTAGTTTCAGCCTGAGTTCTAGTGCTGCTCTCATCTTGTATTTCACTTAGCTTGTTATATAGTTTACCCTATTATTTCATTTATTGCTGGAGAGTCACACAGGCTACAGGTTGATTATATTATGCCGGCGTCTCAGTCTCTCTCTGAGCTAGACAACCCCATGATATCACTGCTACCGGCTCCCCGACACAGAGCTTGTAGTTGTTTCAGCCTAAGTTATAGTGCTGCTCTCATCTTGCATATCACTTAGCTGGTTATATAGTTTACCCTTTTTGATTCATTATTGCTGCATTGCATTATTTATGGCTTGAGTTATTTTGTACCTTGTTATGTCCCCTGAGGACCTGGATCCGGATTATGTTTCTAGGATTAGCAGACGAGATCGATCCCGAGGTATATGGGAGAGGGGCATTAGCAGGAGCAGGAGCAGACACTGGAGCAGTACCAGATCCAGTAGACGAGTGATCCCTGAGGGTATCTTCTGAGTATATACTATTTCCATACTCAATATTTGCTGTAGTTATTTTTATTCTTGTATCTTGACAGATGTATCAGACTCATTATCGGGTTATTTCCCGAGTTTATATTTTATTGAGATTAATCTTGCTTTATGATTCTGATATTGTTGTATTCATTTCTGTAGATGAGATTAGTATATTTAGACCCTTATTGTTGTACTACAGCTTAAGTACGCCCCGATAGATCTATTAAATTGGATTTGTCCATCGGTGTGTGCTGCTGGCCATTGCCACGTGTCTAGTCCCTCGATATTTTGGGACTGGGGCGTGACAACAAGATTATAATATACACAACGTCAGGAGTCACGTAGAGTCTAGACCAAACAAGCGTCCTAACTAAGTAGGCTGGCTAATGTTGACTAGTCAAAGACCAAGAAAGTATGTGTACACTTAGTCTACTAGTCCTACAATATTTACAAGTCATCTAAAGGTATAATTTATCATATGTCACAATTGCGGTCATAACTAGGATTTGTGTAGGTGCTAAGTTGCACCTCTAACACATAGGTTACTAGTGTTCTCCCTCTAGGTCTCCGTGCACAAGGATATAAAATGGCCCTCTAACATTTGTACACAATAATAAGTGCACATAACCATAACAATTTATATCTATTCTAAATTGTTACACTAGCATGGCAACATTTCAAAATCTCATTCTATACATGTGCATAATAAATACTAAACAAATGTTGTTCCTATCATGGTATAAATCATTCTCTAGCATGACACTATTTATATATCAAACTAGTGTATAACCTAGGCAACAACCACATATACTAGTAGTTCACTAACAAGTGACTTGGTACAAAATACAATACTTAAACTAACATTCTAAACATAAATAATATTATGAAATTAATGGTAAATATGGAGTTATTTAGAGTTAACGAGTGTTAAACAAGTGGTAAAATAGATTAGATCCAAGTTGACAATTAGGTTTGATACACATGTCAACAAGTTAATCAACCTTGATGCATATATATATATCTAAACCAACATGTAGCAAGATGATGGAGAATAACAAGTTGAAGATCACAAAATATATTAAGAGGAAGAAGAACAAGATGAAGAAGGAGGATATGAGAGTTACCTAGAGTTCTCTTGAAATGGAAGAGAACTTGGAGGAGGTGCACTTGTGTAGGGGGTATTATTCGTTTGGGTTTCAAGGGGCTGTGCTCGAGTTGAGGACTCTCGGGTTGGAGGGGATCTTGCTCAGGTTGGAGGGAGTGCACTCGGGCTCATGTGGAAGAAGGAGAAGAAGGAACACAGCAGTAGCATACGCAGTTACAGCAGTTGTAACGGTGGTGGTGGTGAGGATCGGGTTGGTGGTGGTGATGGTGATGGAGCTGGTGGCAGTGGTGGTGGTCATGGAGCTGGTGGCAGTGGTGGTGGTCATGGGGGTGTGGGTGGTGGCTGTCGAGGAAAATAAGAAGGAGATGAGAATGGTGGTGGCGGTGTTGTAGGTGATGGTGGTTGGCAGTAGTGATGGGGATGGAGCCGGTGGCAGTAGTGGTGGTCGTGGAGATAGTGGCAGTGGGGTAGTCGTGGAGGTGAGGGTGGCTGATGGAGGAGATGGAGATGGGAATGGTGGTGGTGATTGAGCTGGTGGCAGTGGGGGTGGTCGTGGAGCTGGTGGCAGTGGGGTGGTCGTGGAGGTGAGGGTGGCGGATTGAGGAGATGGAGATGGGAATGGTGGTGGTGGTGATGGAGCTGGTGGAAGTGGTAGTGGTCGTGGAGCTGGTGGTAGTGGGGTGGTCATGGAGGTGAGGGTGGCAGATGGAGAAGATGGAGATAGAATGGTGGTGGTGGTGATAGAGCTGGTGGAAGTGGTGGTAGTCGTGGAGCTGGTGGCAGTGGGGGTGGTCGTGGAGCTGGTGGCAGTGGGGTGGTCATGGAGACGAGGGTGGCGGATGGAGGAGGCAGCAACAATCGTGGAGGTGATAGAGGAAGGTGATGGGAATGGTGGTGGTGGTGGTGTCGTTGGTGATGGAAGTGGTGATGTTGGCTGTTGGCGATGGTGATATTTGTCACGCCCTGGCCCCGAGGGCCGTCCGGACCACCGCTTCTCCCCCACCGGGCCCGGATGCGAACCACCGTGCCTCGGCGCACCGGACGCGAATCACTGCGCCTCGGCGCTATATCCCGACGAGTACGAGGAATGTGGCCCGTTTGATACCGGGACGTGATGCCGTACGAGCCTGGGGTTGCGCCCGCACAAGGCTTCATCGTTAGAGTTTATTTAGCTATCCTCGCATCAATCGAGTAAGCAGCGGAGGGACATTGTTGTATATGTAATGCATTTAGCCAACTGAGTATTCGGGACAAATCGAGGGACCGGGTTCTCTCTTTACAAAGGCATCATTCCATACATTATGCCCCTTTATACGATAGCAACTCGAGGCAATCGAAACCAGGATTCTGGGTCTTGGGGACTGAGGTACGTCTATCGTTCCCTCGGACGATCCAGTACCTGCAAGCAAGTAAACTGTTGGTCCAGCATACCAATGACTCTCTATCTGATGCTAATGGCAGTTGTGACTCATGATTGCTTTCTACTATCTCTGTAGCAGCCGTGATACATGCAGTTCAGCTCTCCACCAATAGCCATTGTCCGACCGATGCGAATGCATGGAAACACTATCAAATAAACTTTAGGATGCAGCCGAGACGAACCATCAGACTATATTCTTGTTGCGGGGCAAGCCGCCTTATCATTTAAACACATTCAGGCACACGATATGGTTCTCTCGGAGCATAGGCGATAGTGAACATGTTCATGCACTCTTAGACAAGCATTTCAGGATCTCTTAGTTAAGCAGACATGATCGTTTCAAAGATAAGCTAGGTGAGTTCGTTCATTAACATGCAAGGCAGGTTTTATCATTCTCTTATAAAAATATTGCAAACAAAAGCTCAGATTATTATTAAGGCATGCAAGAATCAGAGAACGAAGTTCTGCCCACTCACCTTGATACATAATGCCGACGCGGAGTGGGGCATTACAATATTGGCTGATGACGGTGGTAATATTGGCTGATGGCGATGGTGATGATGACTGATGGTGGTAATGATATTTTCGGTTGGGGGAGATGAGGAGAATGGTGATGGTGAGGGTGGGGGTTTTATGAAGGAGGAGAGGAAGTAGGTGTAATAAAATGAGAAAGAGGTGATGTATTTAATGAAGAGGGAGGGAGCATTAGGATTTGTCAAGACCCGCACCCAAAAAATCGGGCATGAGTCGTGGGTACGTCCAGCCTACGCCGCAACATCGGCGGTAGAACGTTGTCTAGGTCTACTATCTAGCTAACAATCTCATGCAATCAATATATATACATGTCAAGATCTCAACTCCAAACGGATGAGCAATATGATAATGATAACACAAGTACTCAATCACGAATCTAAGCACGATAAGATAACAAAGAAGTCTAACAACTACAAAGTCTAAAATAACTGCTACTAAAAACTACCACGATAATAATAATAATAATACAACATCATCCTGAATCATATACAATACAAGATCTCAATCCAAAACCGAGGACAAATCCGGTGCTAAAAGCTAATAAAATAACAACTGAGGTCCTAGTGATCCCGGTTACCAACCCAGAAATTACTCCTAAACTAGGGGGTCCCTGTCTGCACCATCGACAGGCTGAGGTCCATAAAACGTCGGACACCAATCTTTCGGATACTCTGAAAAAAATATGTCCAGTCAGGACTGGAGCAAGTACACCTCTAACAGCAGTTCCAGTTAAATTATAAAAACTATAAAACAGTTGTAGCAAGTAACAAGGTGAAGAAAATAAAGTATGAACAAGATATATATACATATCACTGGTGCATAAAGGTAAAGATGCATGAATATCAGAAGCAAGATAGTAATAACTGCAAGATATAAGAAATCTAAACTAAGAGTAAGTCTGTGCACAAGAACATGTAGTGAGTCCAGCATGAAATACAAGTAATGAGTCAAGTCCAGAAACTATAAGTGAGATCAACAAGAAATGCAAGAGAGTCCAGACTAGAAAGAATGAACTCGTGTCTTTGAAATACCTGTTTCGACATGTAAACGGCTAGGGGTAAGTACGGCTCACCGCACACTGGGTGTGCGGCTGCTATCATTCCAGATTAGACCAGAGGGGGTGATTACAGTGATTCCAGTTGGGAATGTTTACATGTCTACTCGAGTATTTCCCCGCCCCAACTAGTACAAGTGAATCCAAGACCCGACACATAAATCAAGTATGAGTCCATCCAGAAACATGAGTGATGCCTGTAGGTGATGCCAGTAGGTGATTCCAGAATAGAGGCCAGAAATATGAAATATACGTGTCGCAAGTAAATAAATCCAGAAATACCAGTCCGTGTCATGCCAGATAATCAGATGATACTATACTAGAAGCTGAATCATAATAATCATCAGATAATAAAAACTATCAGAGAATGTACTCGCCTGACGTCCTAAGCAACTAGCGAATCGAACTGGTATCGCAAGGACCTATTAGGAAAAGCAAGGTTAAACAGGTTTCTAATAAGTTAAACATATATAAAATAACTAAAAATAGGCTTCTAGGGTCGTTCTAGGTCGAACGGGTCAATCCGGTAAAATCTTGGTCAAAAAGTCAACCCTAGGTCCAAAAAGTCAACTCTAGGTCAAAACTAGGTCAAAAGTTGACTTGGTGGTCAACCGAGTCAACTACGGTCAACTCTAGGTCAAACTAGGGTGCCCCTAAAATTCTAGGCCAAAACTAGGTCATTAAGCTAATAAACCCTCAAACTCGCCTCCTTGAGATACCGGGATACCCTCGGTATCCGATACCTCAACCTACGCTATATACCCCGCCTATACCCTCTAAAACCTATGCTAGCACGCGTAAATATATACACATATACATATAAAAGCAACTCTAAACTTATTCCTAGACAATTGCTCAAAAATCCCGCTCGAAACTCAATACCTTGGATATCTCAAGGTATTGAGATACCTTGATATCTCAAGGTATTGAGATATCCTCCAATACCTCACTAACTACCCCTCTAGCTAACTATTTATGAATATAGATATATATCTAATTAATAATCTAGGCTAGAATATATATCTAACATATATATATATATATATATATATATAACCACAAACACACATACCCATATACCTTACCTTATACCTATACATATATATATCTAGCTATAACATATATCTAGCTATATGTATATATATCTATACATATATATATATATATGTCTAACTACCTATCTATCTATCTATCTATCTATCTAGATATCTATCTATCTATCTATCTATCTATTTATATATCTATCTATCTAGATATCTTTCTATGTATTCATCTATCTATCTATCTATCTATCTATCTATCTATCTATCTATTGCTCCCTCTCCCCCTTGCTACCTGCGATAATGCTAGCCTCGCTGCGCTAGCGCCCACCTAGCTGCTGCTGCTGCGCTGTTAGTGCGCAGATGCTGCTGCAGCGCTGCGCTGCAGCGCGTTACTGCCGCGGCGCTGCGGCACCTGCAGCTGCTGCTGCCTCGTTCTGCTGCTGTGTATATATATATATATATATAAACATATATATATACACACATATATATACCTATATAAACACAACACACACAACACACAACACAACACACAACACCCAACCAACACGCGCCCAACGATCCCTACACGCACAAACACATATATATATATAAAATATAACTTGAGAACTCTAGGACACACTCTCCGAAGCTAACCCAACGCGCGCACAAGCCCAAAACTAAGAACCCAAGTCAAAATGGCCGTTCGGTTATTTCGACGAACACGTGGAGTACGGTTCGCAAAACCTCGTAAAACGTACACCAAACCTACTCGAAATCGGCCCAAAATTTACCCACGGGTTCTAATCGATGTCTAGATCCTAGAAAAAAATGCTAACTCATCAATTATAGGTCCGTGGAAAAAACACGCACGTACATAGAACCGACGACGACGAAACTCCTAAAACGCCCGAAACGCCCATTTCTCCGCGATACGACTTCACGTGTCCGAACGGAGACACGCACTAACCCTCAAGACACCCGACAACGTCTACCTAGGTCCGTCTAACCTAGGGCATCACCCAAAATTGGCCCAATCTCGGATTTCATCCAAAATTGACACAAAATCTAGTGTTAAAGTCTCCAAACACAACCAAACTTGCTCCAACTTCCTCCCACGGATAGCCTTAGGGTCTAGGAAGGTTCTAAATCACTAATTACACTATATTAGAGTAATTACAAGAGAAAAAATTAGGGTTTATCTCTTGGAAGTTGGAATTCCAAGCCAAAGTCTCCAAAAAGCTCCAAATCCACCACACCAAGCTTCCAAGCTTCCAATCCAAGCTCCAACACCAAATCTACGCTCTACCCACCTAGGTTAGAGAAAAGTGTAGGGTTAGGGTTCACATTCATGAAGAATAGAAGAAGAAAGAGAATAAATGTAGCACTTACTTGAAGTTGGAAGAAGGAAAGAAGAAGAAAGAGTGGAGAATGGAGAAGAAGAAGAAGAAGTGAAGAAGTGATGAAGAAGAGGGGGGTGCTGCTGTGATCGAATCTGGGAAGGGTTTAGGGGCCGGCCACACAATAGAAATAGGTTTACATAGTGTCCAAATGACCAAAATGCCCTCTCCTCACTTGGGTTTTGGGTTTGGGGTTCCAAAAGCACTCAAACTAACTCCCAATCTCTCCAACTAACTAAAATAAAATATAATAAATATTCTAAACCCAAAAATAGGTCTCACAAGGGTGTTGGTTGGGTCGGACATGGGTCCACTAGGGTCTGACATGGGTCCAGGCTAGCCAAAACCCTAAAACAATCAATAGAAAAATAATACAACCATCAATTAAATATAAATATAATTAATTATAAATAATACACAATTTACTAAATTAAAATAAAAAAAATACCCGGCTCTGGAAATGGGGTAGTGACAAGCCTATCCTCCTTAAAAAATTTCGTCATTGAAATTTAAAGTCAATCGCACTCCCTCTAGGTCAAACCCCCAACAATCACAGTCAAAAAATTCTACCTAAACAACATGCAAGATCATGGTCCTACTGGTCGTGTTATCACAGTCTCAATCAGGGTCACTACACTATCTACCACAGCACAAAGAAAGTCTAACAGGTACTAATGAAGCACACTACATGGAATGGAAAGGACAGGAAGAAGAACAAAGAGACAAACCTGCTAACCCGACACCCGTAGCATCGGCCTCCTCGACCGTCAACGCATAAGCCCTGCCCTGTTGGGGTATATCCCTTTGCTGGTGCGGGACATGATGCTGTGCCACTGGTGGCCTAGCTCCAACTCTCTGATCCTGTGCTCCACCAAATAGAGGTACAGTGGGGCAATCTCTCATCTGGTGAGCAACAGATCCACAGAACAAACACACCTTCAGCCTCCTCCTACAAACATCCCAAGTGTGTCCTGCCTTCCTGCAGTAGGAACAAGTGGGCACTCTCTGATCCTGACCCTGCTGTGCTATCTTCTGCATATAGGGACGCTTAGTCGGTCCTGCACTGCCACTCGCACTGCCTGAATCATCCCTGCCTCTTTTGGACTTGAGCTCCAAGTCATCCTCTGCTCTCTGAGCGTCTCCTACTATCTGCTCGAAAGTCGCCT